>OZ026518.1:35489354-35565625 GCA_964019695.1 Loripinus fragilis
AGGGTTATTATGTGGTATTTTTGTTTGTATTCTGAAAGCATTGCTAGAACATTTTGTAAATAACCAGTGAAATCCTGATTAGATGCCACAGAATATGGCAGCTGATCATAATCTGTACCGTTCAATGTATACACTCTAGAAAGTGTATATGAGCTGCAACATGTGATTTCCAACTTTGTGGCATTTTGACAAGTGTAGACTCAGACGAGCCTATGTAGACTCCTTTTAAGCTTAGAAACTCCAAATGGTGTTCAGTCAGTAGCTTAGCAATCATAGAATACTTAAGCGACTAGCAAAGGCTCTGATCAGACTGCGCGTATGCGCAGGCTGATTTTAGGCTTTGCTGGTTGCACATACCACATTGTTTGAAATCTCATGTCATGGCTCATATAGAAGTTAAACATGTTTCATGCCTACCATAACAAGTACACTTGGGTTATAAAGGTTAATATTATATATACTCAGAAAAACAATTGAAGGATATCAAAATTCTTTTGACTATATAGCATTTGGGAATATAATTTTCAAACAAATTATTCTTGTCATTCATAGAATGATCACTACGCAATTCACAAAAATGCAAATTAAAAATCACGAGTTATTGGTTACGATACCGTACTACACCAAATGTACCGACCCTCTCTACCCAAAGTTCACAAGCAAAAGATTTCGCGCTCTCAATTTTTGCTGCAACCATTACCAGGTCACTGCTTATGTTCTAATTCCGACCACAGACTAAAGTTAACACCAATTTATTTGTCATTGCCCCTAATAAGGGGACAACTTCTTCAACAAAAATACACGGATATGGCATACCCCGGAAAATTTGGCCACAAATTTGCAGTAAAACACTTACAAAAGCTTCAAAATTAGGTGCTATTCTAGGAGGGAGAACCAGCAAAAATTTTGGAGCCAGTCATTATGGAATGCAAACGATAAAAATGGGTTTCAATCACTTTTGAACGTTTGTGACTTTTCAGTATAGAGGGTTGAACCATTTGGATTTGTACTGTACTTAAACCATTAAAGCATGACTAAAATAAAGCATACATTTTTATTGCAGATGTCTGGAACTATGAAATGCATGCATAATTAGTAAAGTTTTTATTGTATTGGATGTTAGAGATGGGACTGAATCTGAATATCCTTCAATTGTTTTTCTGAGTATAGAACAAAAGACATTAACATTGGAAAATGAGTTATAATGATGCCTTTATTTGAACTGTCATTGCAAAATAATGATAAGCAAGTTAAAGTTTATAGGGGGAGGATTGCATTTGCAAAGAAATTAGATCAGCTGCCAATTTCAGATGCAGAAAAAATCTTTTCATGACATTTTTGACAACACGTTAATGTGCACTAATTGCAGGTTGCATTAAAAAGTCATTAGCAAGTAATTATCTAGGTGGGAGGATGCATCTGAAAACAGATTAATGCAGCTGCTTAAGTCAGAATTAGAATATTTATCCTTGACGAAATGTTTTATTTTGTAAATGGAATCCTCCCACTACTCCAAGAAAAATAGTATCCTTGGACTGATTCTGTTCTTCATATCCAGCCAGTGGCCTATAATTGAGAATATTTTAATGTGCACTAATTGCAGGTTGCATTAAAAAGTAATTAGCAAGTAATTATCTATGTGGGAGGATGCATCTGAAAACAGATTAATGCAGCTGCTTAAGTCAGAATTAGACTATTTATCCTTGACAAAATGTTTTTATTTTGTAAATGGCATCCTCCCACTACTCCCACTACTCCAAGAAAAATATTATCCTTGGACTGATTCTTTTCTTCATCAATATAATATGAACAAGCCAATGTTGAACTGGTACGTGTGTACTTATATAATTGAACTTTTAGCTCTCTGTAAAGGCGGTAAGGTTCTATTTATAATTTGGTAAAGAAATAAGAAGCTGTTTGGGCCGCGCAAACGTGCGTGCATTTCATGAAAATCCTAACCGTATTCACACTGAACTCACATTTATTAACCCTAAATGCGCATTATCACAAAATGTATGATCTTTGTTGTCCACTTAAATATTTGAAGCCTCATAGACAAACAGTGTGGACCCAGATCAGACTGCTCCTGTAGGAGCAGTCTGCTCTGGGTCCACACTGTTTGCCTCTATAATAATGTTAAATAGACACTTTCAAATGCAGTTATTTTGCTGGCGTTTTATGGACTAAATGATGTGTTTTGCGTCAATACTGAGGTAATGGCGCAAGATGATACAGTTCCTTTTCAATAAAACCACGCCTCATTTTCAGCTTTAATCTATGTCTAATCTTGACCAGTTCTAATTACGCATTCATGAGGTGCCCACTTTACAGTAACCAAAAAGTCATATAATACATATGCAATGTATCTGTACTACTAGTGCTTGGTTTGAACTGTCACATTTCAATAGTTTATGGTTGCTATCAAGTAGGACACTTTGGAGACTGTGAGATTGGCTTAGGTGGTCACTAATGGTATAAATCACATGAGCTACTGTCATGCCAGTCAAGAGTGACAGTGGCATCACGTTTTGTTTACAAAGTATTCAATGACTTATTATCGATAGATCACTTGTGTATTAAGCCTATCCTCAGGATAGGAAAAATACACAAGTGATCTATCAATTCGCGTTAGCTCAAGTGGAGTGTACAAATTAATGTTTTACTTAAAAATTGTAAACAAAATATTTGCCACTGTCACTCTTGGTTGGCACGACAGTAGTTCATTAATTATTACAAGGTAAACACATTATATAACGCAAAGGAATCACTTTTAGAAGAGCAGATCTGTCATTTAAGCTTCAGTGAAAATCCAGATCAGAGGGTGCATTTTGCACCATCTGTTTTGGTATTTTATAGTTTGCTTACTGAATTATGCATTTAAAGCTCATTAGAAATACAAAATAACTCATCAACCCTCAAATCAATAACAAGTGATCTATCGATTCGGGTAAGCTGAAGTGGAGTGTACAAGTTAATGTTTTACTTAAAAAATGTAAACAAAATATTAGCCACTGTCACTCTTGGTTGGCACGACAGTAGTTCATTAATTATTACAAGGTAAACACATTATATAACGCAAAGGAATCACTTTTAGAAGAGCAGATCTGTCATTTAAGCTTCAGTGAAAATCCAGATCAGAGGGTGCATTTTGCACCATCTGTTTTGGTATTTTATAGTTTGCTTACTGAATTATGCATTTAAAGCTCATTAGAAATACAAAATAACTCATCAACCCTCAAATCAATAACTTCGATAAGACAGTCCATTCACCTTTACCCTTAAAGCGCCAAAAAAAATGCATCTGAAAATGTCGTCTGCTGAAGACGTCTGCTGCAAATAATTGCCTAACATTACTGACAAATAAAGTATAAAAGCAAACAGCGTTGACCCAGAACAGACTGCGCCGATAGGAGCAGTCTGATTTGGGTCCACACTGTTTGCCATAGAGGCTTCTTAAACATTTCAGCAGACGTTAATAGCAGACGACTTTAAACGTGTTATGTCATTACTTACTTGTCCAGTACCACAAGCAGTTCCATCTACAGCTGGTTCTGATCTTGTGTATCTCCACTGGCCTTTTGAGTCATCACAACAGAGGTGTTCGCACTGTTTGGGGCCAATCTGAAATCAAATATTACCCATTAACCCAGTGTTGCTATCTACTGTTATATATCTATAATACAATTATGTTTTAAATTGCCCACTATAAATTGGGCATCAACGTGAAAAACCTGTCTTCGGGGGGTTTGCGAACAACACAGGTGCAGACCAGCCTGGGCATTCACGCAGTCAGATCAGCGTCTTTGTTATTCACTTTTAGGAAAGGATAATATGTAAACTTGCTACAAGTGAAATTTCAATTTTCTAGCTAGTCTCTGTAGCTGAGGAGACTGATTTGAAACTCGCTTTGTCGGAAACCCCTAAGACAGGTTTTCTCATGACGAGGCCCAATTTTAAAGGGGTTACATCTTTAAATATGAACATTACATTGGGTTTCTATCCACATTTTACAACATTCACCTAGTACATATCAATGGGTTTCTAGTATAATATGGCTAAAAAGGTGAATACCTGTATCAGCAAGTTTCTGCTTATTGCGCATTAATAGTGATTAGAACAATAAGAGATCACAAAATACAGTTTCGAATTCAGTTACACAATGTACAAAACATAGGCACATCCTTATTAATCTAGTATCGCCAAAACTTTTTATCAGTAGTATATATTTTTTCAAAGAAGAGGAAACCACATCATAAAAAGGGCTACTATTGAAGGAATTAATAGGCTCCCCATAGGATCATATGTTTTTTTTAAAAGTAGGAATAGACCCTACCAGAATAAAAAAAAAGCTTTAACCCTTAAAACGCCAGCAAAAATCATCTGAGAATTCTGTCTGCATTTGTCGTCTGCTGCAAATTTTTGTTAACATTATTTAACAAAGTTAAGTATAGAGCCAAATAATGTGGACCCAGATCAGACTGCTCCTAGGAGCAGTGTGATCTGAGTCTACACTGTTTGTTGGAAAGGCTTCTACAACATTTCAACAAACTACAAAAGAAGACGATTTTCGTTGTGATTGGTGCTTTAAGGGTTAAATAGCATTAAATTGAATAGCAAAGTAGCCAAAATTTAATTACGCCAAAAGGACAGTCTTTTAATATCACCAAATTTATTCCTGCTAATATTTAATGGTTTAATGTAGTGAACTTAGTGACATACCT
Organism: Loripinus fragilis; assembly: GCA_964019695.1. Taxonomy (NCBI): domain Eukaryota; kingdom Metazoa; phylum Mollusca; class Bivalvia; order Lucinida; family Lucinidae; genus Loripinus; species Loripinus fragilis. The sequence continues at coordinate 35,494,076 of OZ026518.1, forward strand.
CGCAAGGAGGACCACCAGTGAATCTTCGGCATTGTTCATTGATAGACATATAGGTCCCTGGAAATGACGTGGGGAATTGCATGATCTCAACACTGCCTCTTCGTTTCAAACACCCTGAGCGATCCATTCTGTGGATTAGAACAGATATAATTTATGACACAACAAGTATATTAAATACTAACTGCAATTAAACGATTTTATAATAGTTTTAGTTTCGTATTAAAATGGATGATTCCTGTACATGTTAACCTTGATTCGTTGTGATGTCCAATGCAAAAGCATGCAAGCATTTCAAAAGGTGACAAAACTGTTTCAACAGGTATATCATAAGTACACATATTGTCTCAATGAGATAAGAAACATTTCAGATAGCATTTGAATGTGTTTTACAAAGAGTAAAGAGATACACTTCACAACTAGTCCCTTATAAAATATTTTTACTAGCAAACTATAAGGCAAGTTAATCCTAAAGAGGCAATGGCGTAGCCAGAACGCTGATTAAGTTACACACATCTAAGGGAGACTACTCGATCAAGCACTGATTCTCTTCAATTGCGTCCCTTTTCAAAATGGAACCTTCTTTTAAAGGAAGAATTCGCTCCCAAAGGGAACGAATTTTTTTGGAGCGAATTCATTCCTTTAAAAGTAGTTCCTTATGGTATGGGAAATCACTCTTACCATATATGGTGACCTCCCTTGAATGTTATTTTTTATTACACACATACTGAACTGCGTAATGGGAGCTACGTCAATGAGAGGCATTTTCGTTTGGCAATATTCAAATCTGAAATGTAAGATATTGTAAAGATATTTTATTACATCTCAAACTCACCTTAAAAAATTCTGAAAACTTCTGACAGAGCAGAGTGAAAATCGACTGAACTTGTAAGCATCTTCTCTGGAATAGCTCATTATATAACCTGAATTACTGGCACACCCTCTAGCCTCAGCCTCACCATCATGATAAGCTCCCAGTCTGTAAAATACGGTGCAATTACACAGTTTAAGATAAACAAAAATTAAGAATGTATCAATCATTTTTTACAAGACCTGTATTCGATATATATATACAAGGGTGTCAAGAATTATGTGACCTTGTGTCGTATTACAGTATTTATTATGCATATACTACAGATATATGTATGTTAAATTTAGTAGGCGAAAGCTACGTGTGGTACTATTCAATTGGCCTAAATTTATTTGGATAATGACATATTTTTTTTATTGCAGTCAGGAATCTATCTTGTTGTTTTCCTTGTTCGGCCTTCATACAGGCATTAAATTTAACAACATCAGGTGTCTTCGCAGATTTGATTTATTTTGTTTTAATGTGGTCATTATCATTATTTATCATTCATTAGAAAGTATTTTATTGCACAGTGTTACTTATCTAGTAAACGGCATTATGCGTCCTGAAGAGCATTTTAAATTTGCTCAAACAGTCCAGACTCTTGTACTCTCTGCATCTACACTGTTCGTCAAATATTGGTTTAAAACTTTATTTAAAATGGGTCTGGTGCAGAGGTCTGTGATGTTGTTATAAGTATACGTTTAGATCAAACATTCATGCTACAGTCTTCAGTGCAGTTTTTAATGCAACTGCTTATAAATGTTTAATTTTTGTGAATCCTATTGTAACTAATGCGTTCACCTAATGAAAGATACGCTTAAAAAATAAAAACCAAGCAAATAATTTTGTTTCAACTCTCTGTTGAATACATTAAAACCTGTCTTATGCGGCCACCCACAAAGAACAAGGATAATTTGTTTTCAAGACCGATTATCACTTATTGCAGGTCAAAAGTATTGTAGAATGTTCCACTTTCGACCTTCATTCAGCTACCATTTTCCATTAAAACCTTTGTCTTGTCTATTTTTAAGTGGCCGCTTAAGACATGTTTTACTGTGATTGAAAATGATGACTATATTTTATATAATACATCAACCTACAAGCATTGAACAGAACCTCAAACAATTGTGAATGAAGCTGGCAGTGTAACTAAGCTCTTTGCATGCTAGGCAATCGAGCACAATTAAAATTAACTTTTTCAAAAAAATCTTTCAGAAATATCTCAGAGTGTCAAACTGTTTTCGACCAATTCAGTCTTGATATCACTTGTTCTGGTTCTATTAAATATTTGCTCGCTAGTGGTGACTTTGACTGTCTGCTAATCACCTTTGCAAACATTTGGACTGAAGATGTTGAGTCTAATGGTGATACAAATTGTTTGACACTCTGATGATATTCTTGAACAAATTTAATGAAAAGGCTAATTTTTACAAGTTCCATCAGACGTTGAAAAACATGCAAAATTACCCAGCATCAACAAGTTAAATTCTTGGAATGGAATATATACTTACAGATGACCAACTTCATGTGCAGCAATTATGATGCCATTAAAGCTTGTAGAAGCCTCGCCAATGCCAAAGTTGTATGCTAGTTTTCGGAAGTATGGAGCAGACAAACAAGCCCCTCTGACGTAGGCAACTCCTAAAATAATAAATCAAACATTTGATTTTGTTTCATCATAGGTTCTACTTAAGCATAATATTCGGCATACCTTAGTTAGTTTAACTGCATGCAAACGTTTTATGGGGCTTTGTGATTAGTTCTGGTTATGTGATGAGGGGGATTGTGTGCTTTCTAGCTATCATCTGTCATAATTGCTTCGCTTATTGTGTTCCTTCTTGTATATGTGTCTTATATGATTTCCCATTTCATACACGGATTTAGCAACTTTTCTCATGGGAACTGGGGAGCGTGACCCATTCTTCATATAAACTTAATGCTTTATATACACTTTACTCATTATTTTTGGCATATGAGTTGTTTTTCTCTCAAAAGTATCTACATCAAATATACTTGCAGAAGCAAGGTATTTGTTAAATTTAAATTATATCATTGTGACAAAGGACAAAATGATGCTCAGGTAAAGCAGGTAGCAAGTAAAGCCAATTGATACATCATTGGTTTGATTTGATTCTTTACATCCCATCAACAATCTTTCGGTTATATAGGGACAGGTCTTCCTGGGTTGAACCAGTACTTAGCTAAGATAAATGTGTCTTGCTCAGGGACCACAACGCAGTGACGCCGGTGATGCTCGAACCCGCGGCCCTTTGGTCTCACGTCAAGCACTCTACCACTGAGCCACTGCGCTCCCTGAACATAAATAATGTTCAATAGCAGGTAAAGCAAATTAATACATCAAAACCCGAAAACAGTGAATCAAACTTTCTGATGGGAGTGTGTTATGATGGAGCAATAAGTATGTAAATGTAATAATAATGGATAATTAGTCTAGTACGTAACTCTTTACATGAAAGCATCGAATTTTGTTATCTGCTGCTGATCTTTGCAAACAGTTTGGACCCAGATCAGGCCCGACAGAAAGTCGGACCTGATCTAGATCCAACATGTTTGACACTCTTATAGTATTCCTGAAAGAAAAAGTTAATTTTGAAAAAAGTCAGCTGACAAAACGAATCATGAAATAGTATGCATTAAGCATGCAAAAAACAAAAATGGTTTGGGAACTTTGAAATTATTAGAGGGTCACTGATGAGGCTTTAATGGCCGAGACTTGCTAGTCTGGCCCAGAAAACTTGCAGCCTCTAGTTTCAGTTCTTAGGTGCATTCTTTGCTTCCAAAGGATAACCTTTTTAAGAACATATTTGACTTCATTACAGCTGGTGATTGGTACTGTATGGCGGCGGTGGAATGTCTCCCTGTCCTTCACTATAGTGTAGATTTTATTTTCTTGTCCTTTGGGATCATGGGTTTCATCTGGGAACTTTGAATTTATTAGAGGGTCACTGATGGGGCATTAATGGACGAAACTAGCTAGTCTAGTCCAGAAAACTTGCACTTAAGTTTCAGTTCTTTGGTGCATTCTTTGCTATCAAAGGATAACCTTGTCAAGAACGTATTTACCTGCAGTTCCAGCTACACATCCATCTATCTCCTCCTCGTCTTCGTCTCCAGTAAATCTGCTGTCCTTGAACCGGCGTGTCTGGCCAGACATTCGACAAGCGTCGTTCCTACAGAAGAAAGTGTACAATATTTGATGATAATGCTTTCCTTGCATTCGCAAATTATTTTGCAACCAGTCATAAGACAGTTTCATTTTTTTGCAATTTTACAGTTAATTTCAATTATTATTATTATTATTATTATTATCATTATTATTATTTTCCATATCCCAACATATATTTGCTCAGGTATAAGTGAAGCATCAACTAAACAACCATTGAAAATAGATACAAGCTCTTTGAATCACTATAGTAATAATAATTCCAACTCAATGTTTTTATCGTTTTTTCGGCGAATTTGATTGGTCCGTTGGTAAAATTAAATGTTTTTACACTTCAATAACAACCCGTGCGTATGAATATTTGTTATCTGCCTTGATTTCACAGTGCTAATAACGAACTGTACATAAAACTTCGAACACAAGTGACAAGTAGGGTACCCTATTGTTGTGCCCGAGATAAAACATTCACCAGTTAAAATATTGTTAAATAATGTTGAAAGCTCATTTGAAACCCTAACACCGCATGAGGCTGCATCTTCAAAGCAACAGGAGGAACTCTAAGAAATGAATCTGATGACGTGGCTATGTGACGTCACTTAACACAGTCACGTCATCGAAGAGAATCGGCATCAAAACAATGGCTACATCAACAACGAAATATTTCAATACAGTTTGACAGCTTGAAAACGAACTTTTTAGGTTAAAGCTTAGGGCCTACTAATGTTGGGATTTTAGTCAGGGGCTTGTGAAGGTAAACTTGCGCTTTTTAAAACCTGTCATTCCGTGAACTGGAAGGGTCTTAATCTAAATGCTCTTCAATAAGCCCAGCAAGCTAAATGGAGTTGTTTTTTAGCTCATACTCATATACTCACTTCAAATAAAGTGCAATTTTAATTATTATCTAGCATAACAAAGTGTCATAATTTTCAAGATGACTGCCCCATCTTTCATAGACAGCGGTAACGAGCGGTTACGAACTATTTTCCTTCAGTGGGCTTTTAAATTTGACATGTTGTCAACAACCTTTTACAAATGTGCTGTTTTGTTCTAAAGTTGGAATAATAAGGAATGAAATTTAATTTTTTGGTTTTTATCGATGTGTAAACTCCGGCGAATCACTCACAAATTTAACATAAAGGCCTTCGGGCTTTATTCAATTTGTGAGTGATTCGCCGGAGTTTACACATCGATAATCCGGCGAATCACTCACAAATTTAACATAAAGCCCTTTGGGCTTCATTCAATTTGTGAGTGATTCGCCGATGTTTACACATCGATAAAAACCAAAAAATAAAATTTCATTCCTATACTCAAACACTCTTCTATGGTGTGATTTATAAGTCCGTGAATTTACTAATTACTCTGTTCTTTGACTAAGATCCTTGCCCAACAGTAGGTTTTTCAACCAAGATTTTTTTCTAATTTCTCTATAAAATGTTTGCAGTGGTTCTCATTGGAAGTGCCTGTGTCACTTACAATTAATACACACAACATATGTCTTCACAGAAAAACAAGAACACTAGCAATCTGGACAATTCTGATGCATAGGCTACTGACATATCATTAAATATCTTACCCAGTCTGAAGGAATGCAACGTCATGCACAGGAAGAACAGTCTCATACTTTACAAGCCATCTCTGAAGACTGTCCATGGCATCATACAGAGAAAACAGTCGACTACCCTGGCGTATGCGATTTTCTTCTATGAACGGTTGGGCATTGGCGTCCTTCAAAACAAAATATAAATGAAATATTAATTGATTTGCAAATTTTTTATGAAAAGAATATCATAATATAGTCATAGGGCTGATCAAGGTGAGAGTCATGTTTTACTAGTTAGTTTGATTGAGTTTAACCACAGGAGCTTGAAGTCCGATCCTCAAATAACCCCTATAGCCTCAAAACCAAAAGCTCACAATGTCATTAAGTAGTAATGACCAGGAGTGAAACTAAATTTCACTGCCGAATGATCGGAAACTGGAGCCCAAATGGCTACCGAGAGCTTAGTTTCACTCCTGGTCATTACTACGTAATGACACTTTGAGCTCATCTACACAGACATGCCAGAATATTGAATTTGTGACCAAGTAAGACTCAAACCAGTCCACTAAGCTACACAAACATGCTTGAATATTGAATTTGTGCATGTGGCAAGTTTAGCTATCGCCTTTCAGGCTTAGGTTTTAACACCATTTTTGGGGTCCAGCAGATAAATCATGTTTGATCCCTACAATCAAAAACCTTATAAGTAGATCTAAAATTCGACGAATTATCTGATAACTCCCTAGAAAGACCTTTAAATAATTTGGTTTTGTCTGTCTAATTAATTAGCATTCATAAAACCAATTCGCAGATGCGTCACGTGTTAACATATGCTTTATCCTATATGTGTCTACTATTTCCTAAAGACCAGCCGCATAGCGAAGTAGGTAGAGAGGCTGACTGCCGATCCAGGTCCAGGTCCTCCTTCCACTGCTTTAAGAAGGATTGTTGTCAGTTACAAGTGAAAGTATGCGCATGGAGAACTGGTTAACTACTTAATCTTGCCAAGCAAAAATGTGTGTTTAGGTGAACTGACGGTTTCAAGATGACCATAGCTGTTTACTGGGGTGTAAAACATCAAACAAACAAACAGCCCTTAAATCATCAACAAAACTAATGCATGTATTAATTAAAAAATAATATCATGAGTTTATTATAATTATTCATTAACAACTTTATTACCTAGCTACTTCCTATTTTGCGGATATGACGATTGTGTAGACGTTTTGACTCATACAGTTTCAATAAACAAATCATCCCAATCGTTTGCCTTCGGGAAAGGAAACACAGCTTTATAGGATCGGCCACCATCGACACTCAGATCATGATTTACCATCATTTAATACTGATGTCTCTCTACCTCCAGATTAAAGAGTATAAATCTAAATTTATTGTCAAGTTTTGTGGCCACTGAGATGGTTCTTTTGATTACTTAAACATATATTTATATGGTGGGTAAACAGGCAAATCCTAATTTTACACTTATAATGATTGTTGGTCTGGTCATAGGATCTGTATGATGGTCAGACACCATTATTCCATAAAGAAAATACCAATACATTTGACCAGAAAACACCACGCCCATATGCAGCACTTCTGTCTCAGCCATGTTCTGACAGGCCTCCAGATAAGAGTGCGTAATTGAATTTTTTTATTCTTGTTTTCAACCAAAATATGTGATGTTGATACGCAAAAAAGTTCCTACATCCATGGAATAGAAAATTAAAAAACTTTGACGCCAAGAGTTCTGCTTATATGGACCCCTGGATCATCAATACTATATGTAGACTGTCAGATCATCCACATGTGGTGTCAATTATGACTACAGAAGAAGACGAATGCGTTATATACGAGTACATATCTGTCTTCAAAATAAGAAATATGACTGTTTTCTCTTTTGTAGTGTCTTTCTTTTTCAGATTATTTTGATACAATATATGAAACAGTTGCTGTCACAAGAAGTATACTTAATCAGGTGTGTTTATATCTATCTATTGGTGGGGTCTTAGGTGTAAAATGTTACTATAGTCAGATAGTGAGTTATGCCGAAATGTTTAGGGCAGATGTGGAATACTATCTGGTTACAAGTACATTGGCGCATTGCCTACATGAATCATGTTGTCGTGATTGGATCAAATTTCATTTGGTACGACTAATTAATATGACTATATTCTCCATGAAGGATTTTCATAATTCAATATTGTCCTGCTATATTTTATAAAGGTGAAAAAATGGAATATGAAAAAAAAACTTTCTAAAAAACAAATCTAATATGTATCGTGCTGGTATATTGTTATTAACTATTTAAGGTTGAAAGTTTACACGCACGACAGCCCAAAGCAAAGACCATTCATTGCATGAACTAGTAAATGTTGCCTTTTCAGGAATATTTTCTTTATTTCTTCTAAAACACAGCTATATTTCAAACAGGTGTCTCACATTAAATGATAGATTGTCGCTGCAAGTATATTTGCTACTTTGACACAAACTGAGTGTAAGACAATGATGTATGACCAGTAACAAGTGAAAATGGCTCCAGTCGCTTAAATACAGGTAATTACAAAATACTGTTGCTCATATGATCAGTGCTGTTTGTGAATAATTAATTAGATATCTTATGTGAATTGCGACCTAGAATGTACAGATGCATAGAACCCATAGCATCAGTTATTACCCAACCGTCTAAATACGGAGTAATTGTTTATTTTTTGCTATGTCATGAGTCACTGAACTATTGCCAATGCAACAGTTTTGACTATTGGCTGGAACTATACCATGGTCTGGTTTCCTGCTTCGCTGATAAAACTAGAAATCGCTTATCGGCATGCGCAACGACGATGCAGTTACAATTCGCTTACGTTAGGAGACGTTTTGTAGCAATGGCAGAAATGAGGCATGGTTTGACAGCTTTAAACCCTAATAACTTCGTTGTTTATGTTTGGAAACAAGTGTATAGTCGTTTTCTTATTTAGAATGACTGAACATTTTGAGACCAAAATTGAGTAGATTAGGAGAAATTTTCTGTTTTGCGTCAAAACCACATCGTTTTTAAAACCACAACTCCATTCAAGGAACGCTGCTTAGTATATCATCAAATTGATTGGGTAATAAAACAGTTATTTTCATGCCTGTTTGTAGTAAAGTCAAACTATTACCAATCGGTACCATGAACGACCTGATGCACTATTGCACGAGGCCAAAGGTTGAATGCAATAGTGCATCAGGTCGTCCATGGCACCGAGGGGTAATAGTTTTGACTATATTACAAACAGGCATGAATTAACTGTTTTTATAGTACATAAGAGGTTGGTACTCATCACATAGGCAACAAGTGATTGCATAAAAACCTTCACTGATTGCACATGCAAGGTATTGGAACATAGATCAAAGTAATCAAATAAACATCAATATCAATTATATTTTGCACTAGAAGATTTATGGCTAAAAACAATCTGTTTCACGCAAAGTACAGTCAGTCACTCAGACTTATGTTAAAGCTGCGAGGTTATTAGTAAAATATGACTAAATGACCTTTTAGTTTGTAGAAAAATAGATTGCTCTGTTTTTGTATGATCGATATTCTAAATAATGATCACAATAAATATATGAACTGTTAATTTGATTATTATATGTCAAATGAAAACATCTCATTTACAGCAGATGTTGTGCATTATACACAGAGACTGTGTGCACTGATTAGAAATATCATACTCAAAAGTCATCTCATCAATTTTGGCAATAATTGGTCATGAGGTTCTCAGCATAATGTGCCATCATCATCTGATAGCATCAACTGTTGTATGGAGAGTGCAGTGGCTCAGTGATAGAGTGCTTCACTTGAGGTCTCACCAACTCCAACAAAATAAATAAGTCGATGAACTGACTGTACGTCTTTTCCATTGAGTTGCACACATGACACCCTAGTTCATTTGACCATTATGCAACTTTAGCGTTTGACTAATTTGTGTGAAAAAATATTTTACTGCCTTAAAATTAGATTTGGCTTTCATGTTTTCCCTGCCTTTCTTTTAACCTTTCGGTTCTATTCTTATGTTAGTCTGATGTCAAATGTCTTTACTTAGTAATACTTACCCTAAAAACACCAATTTCCCGAATCTTCAGGTCAATATGAGGCCATTTCCTTTGCAATGAAATTGTTAAAAACTTCCAGTTCACCTGAATAGAAAAGAATAGAAATAATGAATGGATATATATTCCATAATGACAGTAAAATCATATTCAATTTGACCATATACCACATTAGGAGTATTGGTATTGAATTCTGGTCATATTTATTACTGTTTCGCTGATTTTAACAGCGTGATTTTGAAAACAGTACTGGTGACCATTTTATTTAAGCTGAGAGTCCAAACACTTGGATATCAGCAAATTTGGTAGATCTAGCTGCAGTTACACAAGGGTTTTCACTTCTGCTATACATAAAGGCATCCAATACGTATTATTCTGATTTACGTTTCCATCTGTTTGATAAACAGATTTAGAATCGTTCAATGTACACATCCAGAGGTTCCGAATTGTATTACGTTTAGTTACCGAAGATTGTCTTGATCTAAGCAAACATTGTAATGCTTTGTTCTGAAATTACCTTTTTACAGATTAACAGTACATAAAGACATTCAAGTATTACAAACAAAAAAATATAAAAAAGAGATCTTTAGGTGGTGTAGCAATGCAAAAACAATGACATTAACGCCTGAGCCTATCAAGGACTCAGTTCAGAGTGTTGATGAGAAAAGCCTAGTCCAATCAAAATCTATGCTGAACACATGATATATCGTGTGCTGGCTATCACAACATTTGTCTTCTGCTCTCTCATCTGCTTTTGTTCGTAGGTGGTCTATGTTGCAAACAATATGTACTCATATCAGACTGTTTCCAGAGGAGCAGTCTGATCAGGGTTCATAGCGTTTGCTTCAATGATAAAATCTTGCCTCAAGTGCACCTGAATATACGCAGCAAACGTTAAAAGCAGACAAAATTATTAGTGAGGTAATTGGTTATAAACTATTGTCTGGTAAACACAATAACTTACTGCATGCCAAAAGTGAAGTAAATATTCCAGAAGCTCATCTGTGTTGCCATCAAATTGTGAAACCATAGCATTGTCACAGAAGAGTAGCAGTTCCGGTTCAATTTTGGTAATTTCGGACCGGAATTGTCGTTTCTGTCTGTGGTGAGCATTTGGTGCTGAACCCTGTGAACTCTGGGTAGTTTTTGGCGGTGGTGGCTGGTTTTGCATGTAATACTTTGGAAATGGTAGCTTGTCGATGTAATCTGGAACTGAAATCACAGGAGCTTGTAGTTTTGTCCATATATCACTTATATAGCCTCAAAACCAAAAGCTCACGATGTCATTACGTAGTAATGACATTGTGAGCTTTTGGGTTTGAGGCTATAGATGTGATATAAGGACCGAACTTCACGCTCCTGTGCTGAAATTAAACACATATGGTATATATGCATTACAAATACATATAGTATTGTCTTTAAATGTAAGTTCATTTTTAAAAGGTATGCTTGTACGAAAACGTTTACTGACGACTTACTTCCTGTTGTTGTTTTTCATGTTTATATCTTTCCCTTTATATTTATAGATTTAACTGTAAATCTGTTTCATACACTATTTCATTTTAGTAGCTTCGCAATAAATGGCAACATGTAATTTTTATTCATCCAGCTTATTTTCAGCATCTGCATTTAAATTTTAATTAATATCATGTCATCTTTGAAACTTTGGTTTAATCACATAAACATAAAGAGGCAAAGTAGTAGGTGTAAGGCTGTCATAATAAGATTTATCAACCTCATTGAAATTAAATAATCGATGCACTTATTTCATAAGGTTGCTTTGACATCTTGAAGGATTAGGTATATTTTTGTCAACCTTTGTTTTTGGTGTAAACCTTTTTTAACGTGATAAGTGCATCCGTCACATGAAAACGGAGATTGCAACATGTGTGCCAAAGTAGCTGAATGCAGTCTTGGTATTGCATTCATTTTCGTCACGTATATTACTATGAACTGTAAAACATTATACAGAAGTTTAAGAAACATTTAAACATGTGTAAAGTGATGTTTATTCAGCTAGTGCATGAGCCTTGGCCATGCGCGTATCCAGAAAGTTTTGTCAGAGGGGGTCCAACTTTTTTTTTAGTTTGATGAGGGGAGGAAGGATCCAAATATCACTATTAGCGGGCAATCAACGGCCCCCAGCGAAACGCCATTTAAATGATGGCCCAACATTGAATGCTAGATTGGTAGCTTTGTGATTTTAAGGGGATCCTGACCAGTATTGCTAAGAAACCCTATATTTTTGTAATTTTCCGGTTAGGACCCCCTGTCCCCCCTCTGGATCCGCACATGTTGGCAACTACTGAATGCTTAGACAAGCATGTATACCACACAGACAGAATCTTTACTCCTCTCAAACATAGCGTTGGTTCAATTAGTCCCATTTGGTAATAACCCGCTTAAAGAAAGACCAGTATGAAAGCTCGCCCAAATATAGAAGGAATTTATAATTACCAAACAATTCATCATCTTCAAAGTTGAGCACTTCTTGAGCTTTTTTCCATATTGTGTGTGTTTCTGTGTGTAATGCTCTCTTGTGGCGTTTCGTGGCTGTTGGTGGTGCAATTATTAGGTCATCGTGAATTATCCCCTCCTGAATAAAACAAAGGGTAGAAAGATCAATTCTTTTGTTAACAAAATCTAAAATGGTATAGACCAGGTGTTACTCCGGACTATAATAAGTTTTTATCTCACAAGACATGTCCATGTATTTGCCTTAACAGTTTGAAGAGTTTTTTTTTTCAATATAGATAAACTCCTCCAAAAAGGCAAAAAGAACAATCACTATTCATGAAAAAAAACATCATTGATCATTTGTACAATCTAATCATGGAACTTATGTTTGATAATGCTATTTGTTATCAGCTTGCTATTAAAGTCGTTGTATTTATCTTTATTTATGTATTTATCTTTATTTATGTATTTATCTTTATTTATGTATTTATCTTATTTATGCAGGCTGGTCTACGTTTGTGTCCTTTTTTACAATGATTGTAGCTTAATGGTTATAATGGACATAAATTTACACCAAATAATTCAGTGAAGATGGCAACTGGGTACAATATTATGTCAGCAAGACAGTTGTTGGTCTTATAAAGTCTGAGTGTCACGCCATATTGAAACTGATTGTAGTTTCCTAGAATTGTTGCTTTATATTAATATGAACTAGTTGAAATAATAAATTAATGAGCTGCGACATGAGATTTCCAACAATGTGGTATGTGCGACCAGCAAAGGCTCAGACCAGCCTGCGCATACGCGCAGTCTGATCAGAGCCTTTGCTATTCGCTTGAATATGCTATGAATATTAAGCTACTGAGTGCACATCATTTGGAGTTTTTTCTAAGGTTAAAAGGCGGCTGCAGAGGCTCGTCTGATTCTACACTGGTCAAAATGCCACATTGTGGGAAATCACATGTCACGGCTCATATTATAACAAATTACTCACCACATGGTGCAGTAATGTTCCTGGTCCTAATTCTCCCGCTCTTTTAATACTGAGTAAGGTGCCTGTCTGTGGACTGTGATAAAAATGTAACTGCTTTGCTTTTTCTTGTATATGATGCTGAAAGTATGAAGCGTATATAGTATGGTCAGAATACACCAAAAATGATAAGAAAAGACCATCTATGCCTCTGCAGTACATAACCGGATACATTACAGAACGAACGTCTCAATAGTTGTTTCTAGTTTTCGCCTTTTTTGTTATGAGAGAGAGAGAGAGAGAGAGAGAGAGAGAGAGAGAGAGAGAGAGGAGGCTATACCAATAAGGCTATAGAAGACAACGATTAATAAAGTTGCTGGTTTGGTAAACTGACCATCCCAACATAACCCGACGTTAAGCATCAAACCAAACAATAAAGTTACTGGCAAATTATTTAGCACAAAAAGGATTATATAGGAGTGAACTTAACAAAACTTTAAAACAAAGTCTGTGTAACATCTCATTGATCTGTGTAATCATCGAATCGTTCCTTTTGGTGGAGAAGAGACTATGTTTTCTAGACAAAACCTTGATTGCATTTCAGCAAAACATATATTCGCGTAACATACCAGGAATTATTCATGATGTAAAGATGAGAAAGAATCGAAATGTCGTCTTCTACTTATTCGTATGAGTAGTTGTTGTTTGTTTGTTTTCAACGCCACAGTCGAGTTAATTCGCCTGCAGAGTCGTCGGCTGTTATACCATGGAAGCCAAAATTATATAAAGGTGTGGGCCCACTATTGAGCAGTCAAATCAGAGTCGCAACTAAAAATTCCAAATATATGTACCAGAAAACATCAGCAGATGAGATTTGCGGATATTTGTTTTAATGTGTCTGTTAACTTGATGCCTGATAGTGTCAACTGCTGATAACCTTTTCAAATAGTTTGGACCCAGGTCAGGCCCGAGAAAACTTCAAGCCTAATTTGGATCTAAACTGTTTGACAATCTGATGGTATTCCTGAAAGAATTTTTCGAAAAAAAATTGATTTTGGTAAAAATCAGTAGACGACAAAAAATGCAAACTACCCAGTAGGCAAAGAGCCCAGCCTGCTAGTGACAGTTTTTAAGTGTCAGCTGATGAAATCCTTGCAAACAGTTGGGACCCTGATCAGGACCGACAAAATACCAGTCCTGATCTGGATCTAAACTGTTTGACATTATGATCAGCAGACGACAAAGAAGCATAAAAATCACAAAGTATGCACTGAATGAAAGGATAAAAGTTTTACTTACAGGTCGAGTGTCCTCGTGGAATAACGTCTTCCCATTTTTATCTGTTGAGATTGATAAAACTTTGAAGTCCTTATGCAAGATTGAATTATGAAGTCTTTGTAGAGTTAAATTGTATTGTTTATTGTGTGTTTTAACATTTAACTTGATTTCACTGTCTCTATATGGATTTCCTGATACAAATACGTGTGCATGTGACTGGTCTTGGGAAGGACCTGCAAAACGAAAATAAAAACAATTACTGTCTTGCCAGTCAAGAGTGACAATGTCGTCATGTTTTGTTTACACAGTTATCAGGACTTAGAATCGATATATCAGTTGTGTATTAATCCTATCCGCAGGATAGGATTAATACACAAGTGATCAATCGATTCGCATTAGCTTTAGTTGAGTGTACAAGTTAATGTTTAGTTTAACAATTGTAGACAAAACACGACGTCACTGTCACTCTTGGCTGGAAGGACAGTAGTCATCTCATGACGATGATTCTATTTGTCCTCCATAACTATTTCAGTGCCAGAGCCAAATCACACCAACACAACAAAACAACGAAGAAAAACTCTGCGCAAGTAAAATAATCCAATTCAAACTTGGAAAAGCAAACGAATAGTTCAAGGTCACCCTACTCATACTAGCAGTGGCTAGTCAAGCAAGTAGGAGTGGTCTGATCTAGGACTATTTGGATGCAAATAGAAGTGTCTAAGACTGCTCCTAGCTTGCAGACACAGTATATGTTCGCACACACAAAGTATTGTAATAATAGTAGCTGAACTGGATAACTGCGTATGCTTGTTTGACAAGTAGGGGGGGGGGGGGTAGTCCAGGTCTATGTGACAGAAAAACACTGCGCAAGTAAACTTGGAAAAGCAAACGAATAGCTCTAGGTCACCCTACTCATACTAGCAGAGGCTAGTCTAGGAAGTAGGAGTGGTCTGATATAGGACTATTTGGTTGCAAATAGAACTCTCAAGACTGCTCCTAGCTTGCAGACAAAGTGTATATGGACTGTTTGCACATACAAAGTATTGTAATAATAGGAGATGAACTGGATAACTACGTATGCTCGTTTGACAATTATTACATTTTTTCTCTTTTTGTTTTTGTCACAATTTACATCGTCTAGGTATGTAATAATTTTGGTTTATTTCTATGCATGGGTAAGTAATATTAGCCGTTGACTGCTACGAAACATGCATCTGACGTCTGCTGAAGTCGTCTGCTGCATGTTAATATTTACACCAAGGTACAGACAAACATGTGATGTCGATCATGATCAGACTGCTCCTACAGACGCAGTCTGATCTGGGTCTACACTGTTTGTTACAGAGACATTTTAAAAGGAGCAGTAGCCGACTAACAGCAGACTACATTTAGTCACATGAAGCAGCTGAAGAGTTAACGGCCACCACACGTTTGGTTCAGGTTATCGTAAGATTTACAGCATCGAGACCCACAATTTTGACAGCGGCCTCCAAACGCGATATATATTTTTTTTACGATGTCCATCATAATAAAAGTATGTAATACAATGCAATTAATTGCTATTTATGGCTATAGTTATATGAACTATTCGTTATGAAGTCGTAAAAACCTAATTACGGTATCTATCATTAACATTATGGGGCGCGCAATGATACAATGACCGGCGAATTGTAGGAGTCGAGAGTCTACCGATGAATAAAACGCTGTCATGTGCAAAAACGAAATGTTTTCTAGAAGATTATTAGTGGCGGATCCAGAGGGGGTTCCATTGAACCCCCTACACTCCCCCTTTTATAAATATCCTATGAAAATGAAATAATTTGGTCACAATGAGACCAAATTATTTCATTTTCATGGGATATTTAAGAAAAATGAGATATAATCCGCGAGCCCCCACTCTTTTATACATATAAACCCCCCTTTCCAGAATTCCTATATCCAACTCTAGATAAAGCATATTCGTAGCACTTGTTTTAAGTTACAGAAAATGTATTATAAGGACCCTCATTTAAAATGGCCCCTTAGTATTAAGGTTTATCTTAAATTATGAACTGACTTGTAGCAGTCAAGAATATTAAAATCATTATGGTTTCAATTTTCTTTAGATGACACCAGTATCTGGATATTGAGCGGTTTCGTAAAGACAGCGAAGACTCTGAGTAGAAAGGGCGGATACCAAGGCTGACCTAAGTCTTCGCTAACTATTTAACTTACAAAGTAAGTGTTACATGGACATATAAGTGTTACTTAGTGAATGGCTCATTTCTGTGTAGGTGAAGATAAGCCACGAACTTAAGCGAGTGACTTGTGACAAACCATATACAGTAAAACCTGTGTAAAAACAGCCACTCAAAAACAGTCAAAATAAAGATCTTAATGTCGAATGGTAGCTTAATGAAGGTCGAAAGTATTGCAGAATGCTCCCTTTTGACCTGCATTAAGCGATAATTGGTCTTGAAAACAAATTTTCTGTCTTTTTGAGAGTGGCCTTTAAACACAGGTTTTACTGAACCAAATAGGTAATTGCATTTAGCATCATGCACCTTGTGCATCTCGATTAGGTTATCTATACTGTTAAACTTTTGCACTGTGCAATGATATTCATAAACCATTACACGTTTCGGCCAAACACATGGCACTTATTTTACAACCTAAAATATTCATAAATTCTTGGCAAGCACGCTGGCGACGATTCATTAACACACAAAACTAGTGGACAAAGCTTACCTTTTTCGTCTAAATTATTTTTAAATATTTGTTGTACTGATTTAACTTGATCTTTAAATAGCTGTGTCTGTACGACGTTTGGAATTCTACTGTCCGGTTTTCTTACATATGCCTGAAAAAGAAAAGAGAATGATATGGTTTACTTTTCGTCTGCGTGTGTCGTCTGCTTGTGTCGTCCGCTCATACCATTTGTAAACAGTTTGTATCATCTAAAACTGATCAAAACTAGATGACCGACATTGGCTTAGCTCCCATTTTGCAGTTACGCACGCGCGTAATAAAATACATGTAGTAACATTCAAGGGAGGTCACCAAATGTAAAAAAAAGTGATTTTACATACCATAAGAAACTGCTCTTAAAGGAAAGAATTCGCTCCCTCTGGGAGCAAATTCTTTCCTCTAAGAGAGTTCCCATTTTGAAAAGGGACGCAATTGAAGAGAATCATTGATTGATCCAGTAGTCTCCCTTAGTTGTGCGTAACTTTTTCAGCGTTCTGGCTACGCTTTTGACCGAGTCTCTCTTATCACAGTAACCTCTTTTGTGAGCCTCGACGCCATCTACGACCATTTGAAGTCGGCATTGTTGCGTCCTTTAGAAACAAAGAAAAGGCTTGATAATTCACGTGCACCTTAAAATTCGCATTATTTTCCAACACCACGCATGATTTTAGGATTAATCGTATACTGCAGTTATGATTAGAATATGTTGTCTGACAAAATTTTGAGGAGAAAAATAGTCTTCTACAGAGTTATATACTTGGTTGTCGCGGAGTTGGAGACGCGGTATCAGCTTATTTCACAGCTATCATACAGTCTTGGGCCACTTTCGGTCCGCCAGCTGGGTTAGTTCTATGCCGAGCCATATATTTTGAGTGTTTAGTGGTACAATTAAAGGTGAACTTTTGCGCTCAAACAGGGAAGTTTTTTCATCATAATCGATCTCAATAGAGCATTGCTAGTAATAAATACACTAATACATGTATTTGATATAACCACAAATTATCATCCATTTCAATAAACACTTTACCTCTGTTCACTCTTTCTTTTGCCAACATTTTGCAATTATGCCAGCCTGTTCATCAATATTACCTAACATTTTGCAATTGACTATCGGACAACGATTTATCTGCGCTTGTATCAGTACCGTATCAAGTTCAAACAAAACTTTTTTCAAACATAAATTATCTTTTTTCGCGTGCGTCAGTCAACGCACTCTCTGACTTTTTCACTTGTGTCTGTCACTCCAACAAGTACATTGTAAACCAAATTTTAAATATAACATCCGTCACTTAATGAACAACCAATATGCCAGGGCCAGCACTTTCCTTGTTGGTCAAGATACTAATATCGATTACTTTTATCTGTTACTTCATTTACTGAATGAACCAACATCCCAACATTGCGTCGTCCACTTCAACTATTGAATCGACAGACAATTGTAATATCTTTTAATTTTTATACTGGTGTCAGTCAAGGCTCTCATTAACATGTTTCATGCGCTGCCAACAGTAACTAAAAAACCGTCAATTTAGCAACTTTGGCCAAACCCGATAAACAGATAGATTACAAGACAGGCCATAAATTTATCGCGGTGCACCACAAAGCCCATTAAGTTGTTCTGATACGATTAGTCATTTAAATTTTGAAAAAAAACTTGACAACATTAAAACAGGTTTGACATGACAAATGCAGATAAATTGTGTTTTATTAGAAAGCCGTCGATATAAAAGTCAAAATTGTGTCTATTGACACGATTTTTAACTGCTAACTCTGCCAATCAGTGCATTTTATTTTTTATCTAACTACATTTGAATGCAAGGTTGAAATATATGCATCATGATCATTTGAAAGAGGCATTAGATTAGAAACAATGGTTTTACCACGACATTATTACCGGAGATCAGCGCATTTCAACCACTTTCAGTGTGCAATATAGGTTTTATGTTGATATGAATAAATATGGTGTATTGTACAAAATATCCATTGGAACCCACATGACTTCGCAATTGAGGATCAAGCACGAAACGGGCACACATCGGTATGGTAAAATCACCGGTGAAACGTTGATTTTAACAATAAGGATGGCAGGCCCACATCGGCGTGGCACTTTTACATGCATGTGTTTTTGCGCGTTTTGTGGTGTGGTTTCAATTCGGCAATCATTTCGTTGACAATATTGTTCCTCTGTCGTTCCTGACATAAGTTCAGACAAATACGCACGCGACACATAAGATTGCGAATATATATTCTTATACATCATCAGTCTAAATTCAAGTTAAATTGTTAATAATTTCTTATCATTCAGTTTTAACATATGTTTTTGGTGCTCAAAAGAACCGTCTCATCGAGCCGGTTCTTTTGAGTACCCACAACATTTGTTTAGGTTCAGAACTAAGAAAAAACATATCATTGCCCCTTTAAATGTCGTGTCTAAGAAAGTGGTATGTATTCTTGAGAATTTTATAGAGTCCTCTGTGGTTCAAAAATGTTGCCCTCGACATACTTCTTAACTACAAAAAGGTTTATGACTGAAGTTTGTAATTAAAAAATCGCTAACAAATAAAATGAAATATCACTATCATTCACTTTTCAAATAAAATCAACCATTAATCACCAATCGTTATATCCCATTCAAACCTCCATACAGGACTCGGAATTTTGCTGACTTGATAGATACCACATTGATAAATGTTAGGAGCCATCACATGCTATTTTGGTACTTATCGCATATGCGCAAAAGCCTCCTTTAAACGCCCATAGTAACATACCCAGCGGAGCAAGAGGTCTGAATTTCTGTCCAAGTCTTCTTTTTAAACATACTTTGTGTATGCGAGCAGCGAAGGCTCTGGCGAGGCTGCGCACTTGCGCATACTCGCTAGCCTTAGCTGCTCGACGATACAACGAGTATCAAACTCTACATGCTGTCCCAATTAGCTCTCAAGCAGTAGGCCAATTTGATGGCATTAATGTCTGTGGATATTGGAAAGAAATGCCTCAATTGTCGTTCAGTATTTCCTTTCCTAATAAATGTTCATAAATGTAATAAAATTTCAGACTGGTATGTTTTACTATATTTCATTAACATTCCCGTTGAGAAACGCTAACAATGGGGACCATTGATGGGACAGTCCTATACACGAATGTTTGTACTGAATGGTAACGTATCAGAAGCTTATTATATTATGCTTCCTCAATCTTTCCCTCAACAAAAACAATGCTTTATTTTCATTGAGAAAAGGTATCAAGGACAGTATATTATCATAAATTTATGAAATAAAAATTAAGTCGGCAGTTTCCTTTGCGGTCAAGTCTTGCTACTACAATATGTGTGCAAGCTAAGTACAAACATAAAGTACAGCTTTGGTCCATGTCGCAAGAAAAAGTGTGTAAGGGGGTTGCTACAAGGCGGAGTAAAGCTGAAATCAGTATGCTCGGCTACAGAGATTGGCTATAATTTCAAATGTATGTACATAAGAGTATAGTGATGCTAATTAGACTTGTGTAGATGCACAGGCTGGTGTGCGCATTTGCTGTTCCCAAATGGCATAAATGAACCAGCACATTAGATTTTCGTACTTATCTTCTGGCTCATGTAATTATTTATGCCAGCTGAATGTTGTCATGATGTTAATATAATGACACAATGATTAGTATTCTTTTATATTTTTTGCTGTTCTTGCAAAAATAAAATGGCGCAAAATGTCAGACTCGAAACAAATCTTTATGCACTTGGGGTCACCACTGAATACACAGAAGAATCATGTTTTTTGTGTTGGATGCGATGTATTGTTTTATGACATACATATAATTGCTTTAAATGTATCACTTAAATCAACACAATCAATTATCCGCTCAGTCAGCCATTACCGATTGACAGCACATCTGTCAATGTTTTACATTATACATGTAGGTGGGGGTTATTAGGGAAAAAACTTCTTTACACTGTATATGTGGTCCATGAATGTCCAGATTCACTCCGGTTGAGTTTGGTCCAGTCAGGAGGATCGGTCTTTTTTGTATGATTTTTATGCAGATGCAGATGTAAAAAGCAAAAAAAAAAAAAAACTCGCCTGGGTCAGGCTTTCATGTAAGAAGGGTAAATTATATTTTCTTTTTCTTAACCAAAATATATGTTGTTGGTACTCGTGTACTCAAAAGAACCCCAACATTATATATTAAAAACAAAACGTTTCTGCTAAAGAACATAGGTACACATAGTTGCACACACAATTAATCAAGAGTGACCTTATTAAAACCTGATCTGATACTTATTTGCGGTTACACATACGTCCAACAGTATTTTATTCAGAAATTCTTATTGTTCTGGATGAATCTAGTCCAACAACAGACAAATGAAATAATGACTTTACATTCCATTCCCAATCGAGCCCTCATCAGCCAACTACTAAACCTATCGCTAAACAGCTTTATTTTTTTTACATAAATGACAATTACGACATGATAGTATAATAATAAAAAATATATTAGTAAGGTGAACTCTTGGGATACAGATTCAAACAAGTCATTTGATTTTATTCTGGATCCCATTTGTATAGTAGTTGTATTCTAATCGTGTTCTGTGTTGCTTTGTATACTTGTCATACATGTATACAAATAAAATAAAGTTTAAACCAAAAACCAGAAGCTATGTACAAACAATTAAACGCTTGACGTAGTCATATCACAGGAATTATACAAAATATAACACCTGCGAAATGGCACATTTTAACACTTTGTATAGTCCTATAGCTATATATCTTTAATGTGTAAGCATGATAACACCTATGTTTGTGCCAGCCGCGGACCAAAACTGTCAAAAATGCAAGCGCACAAGTATTAGCCTTTCAAAAAAGCTGGCGGTCGTTTAGCCCTATCACTGTATGCATTCTTGCGAAATGCCAGTGCCGCACTCAGAGGGAGGGGGGGGGGGCGGGCTGGGGGCACGTGCCCATAGCCCAACGAAGAGGACGTGAGTGTCCTAAAAATATAAGTTTTTCGCGCATTATATGTACGGTAATGCTTTGGTGAAGTTGGGGGTGTTTGGGGTGTTTCAATGGACCGCACGACGGTTATGCTAACAGATCAAATTCGCAAACGAGTTGGTAGCCCTACAGATTCACGGATAGTTTTGCCTCGCGCTGTAGGTTAACCCATGATATTTGGTACCCCGCTCGTTGTTCGGCAGCGCATAAAGAATAGCCTGAGCACGGCATAAAGGTTCGGTCAAAACCTGAATTTGATGTGTGATAAGCACAAAGTTTATACATGTATAAACGGCCGGCCACGGCCGACCGTAATAAGAAGGGACAATCGACAATTCAATACTACATTGTCGATTTTAGTCCGCAGCAGGCCCTAATTTTGGACCAGCATCGTTGTCGATGCGAAGTTGGTCCAAACCTAGGTGTTTGTTGGATAATAACCCGTTAACATGCGCGGATCCAGAGGCGGGGACAGGGGGGCCGGACCCCAACCCCACCCCTGCAAAATCACAAAATTATAGGGTTTCTTAGCATTACCTGGTTCAGATCACCTGAAAAATCGCAAAGCTACTAAGCCAGCATTCAATGTTGGACCACCATCGACACGCGCGCTTATAGTAGTATTTGGATCCCCACTCCCCATATCAACTAAAAAACGCTGTCAAGGTTGGACCCCCTCTGACAAAACTTTCTGGATCCGCGCATGGTTAAAACAGTTATTTAGATATACATGAATGTGAGTAACACAAACCAAGCACATGTATACTGGAATGTATATTTCCGTTTTCAATAGTATAATCTTGACGTTTTAATTTAGTTTTAATATTTTCATAGATTAAATACTAGGTTAGTTGGGTGGTATGACAGGATGTATAAGTGTCATTACATGACTATTTAAATTACAATTAGTATAGGCAAACACAGTGTTAAAGAATACGCCCGAAACAGGAAATATATTGAAGACAAAACATCCACCAAAAAGCTTAATAATGCCCCTTATAATTCTCTGCATATGTATTTAACGCTGTTGTCTACTGTCTTTGATTGATTCCATTTGACTAAAAGATCACATGCATCATGTAACAGGCAATTTAACTTTTTGCATACTGAGTCTGCTATTCTTATCAGAAGTAACCTTTTTTTCAAAAAATAAATTTGAATAATACCTTCAGTGTCGGGTCTGATATGTGTTCAAACTGTTTGTAAACTTTTCCGCATTTACCTCATAGATACGCCTCTTGCAAACAGATTAGACCCTGATCACGCAGATCTTACTAGAGCTGTCTGATCTGGGTCTAATCTGTTTGCTCATGGAAATATGATTATATATGATCCTACACTAGTGGACCTGAAATGCGAAAGTAAAATATAATTATTAATAGTAGGTGGAGCTTAGCACGAATAATCATGAAGGAAAGGGTGAAGCTCACATGGTATTAAAATTACTGTCAGACAGACTATGACTTTGACCCAAGTGTCAAACTTTAAAACAAATGTTGTTCACTCATTTATAATATATATTTATTGAATTTAAGTAATAAATTATCAGTTTTATATTCAAATGAGACCTTGAACTGTCGGTATATTAGTGACATATCAGTTTCACTTAAAGCAGATACACGAACTAAACTCTGAAGTTAATTCTATATTAAGCAAGGTACAACACTTAGTGTCTACGTTAATTGCAAGCTACCCAGCCAGCAGGGAGTCTCGGGCCGTTACCAGCCCAACAGCGAAACGCCATGCAAATGATTTCGCTGGTGCGCCGATAGCGGACCGCCTTTATATGTATACTGGGTAATAAAATCTAGGGCAGATTTCGCCCAATTTTAATGATATAGCAAGAAATGCAACGCACACGTCTATTTAGGGGTAGACGTCTAAATTGCGGGTGGACGTCTATATTTAGGCGTAGCCGTGTATATCAAAATAGGCGTAGACCGATCGGTGGACCACTTCGGTGCTTTTTTACCCTTCTGGTACACCATAATAATACATGCAGAAAGTCAGTGGCATCAAATTAGGTCGCAAAGTAGATATTTTACTGTTCCAATATGGTATATGTTCAGCAATAACGCTGTCACTGTCAGATTCCACGACACAGGTATGGCAAAACGCAATAAATAATATGCTAATATATAATTAATTTGTTAAAACCGAATTCAAACGTCTCTGACATAGAATATAGAACAAGAATGTTCGAGCGAATGACCTACACGCTTAATGATTATGATTCCAGATGGCTGAAATCACCATCTCGCTAGACCATTAGGTAATTTTCAAAGGACGAGCACATGTGTAAACTGTAACTCTTTAAACATGCATGAACAAGTATATACATGTAGCCGGGTTTGTTCTCGGCCTTCTACTTCCATATTTTATGCATACGAGTAGCGAATGGTCGGCGATAATGCTCAGAAGCGCAGGGTCATCTGAGCATTTTCTGCTCGCCGATGTGATTACTACGAAAATCTCGAGTCGACTCAAAATTTTCCCTACAGCTGACGCTCATGCATATTTAACTCTGGGGGTCTGCTTTAACAACAAATCCTGCCAATTGTATAATAAAGGGATGGAACATGGTTTTTCAAGCATAAAGGTGATACAGGACCCATGTCAAAAGATAACCAAGTTGTTGTAAAAATTAAGAGTTATCTTTATTTATTGTCTTAAAACGTACAAGTATTGGCGTTCACAAAAAATCATTTATCAACACACCTGTATGACCAAATATATTTTGACCGTCTGGTCCAGTTTCACCTCTCAATGCGTTCCGAGTTATACCTGGTCAGGCAATTCTGGTCAGTAAAGTTAATATTCATGCGTATTCAATGTATGTACTATTAGCTCATAAAGTGTCTTGCCCCATGATACAACACTATGACTGATGATTCACAAAGTAGCAATCCTTCGATCCCTCTACGAACTGAGCCACTGTGCTTCTTAAGTCCATTATCTTTGTAAATATGACGTCGTAGGTGGGAGGGCTCCCTTTTTGTAGCTTGGATCATACCCAAGAGCAACATATTGGACACTGTGAGAGCGCTTGCCAAATGCTGGGGCGTGCCTTTGCGCTATTTTTAGCTATTCAGTGGGGAGTTGTTTTTTTTTTACTGAGGCTTATTTTGTATATATATGCGAGCTGTGAATAATCTAATATGCCGTTCACACATGCATGCTTGTCTTAGCAATAACTAAGTGCATTTAAGAAAAGAACTAAACCCGTGTATCGCCCCTCCTTTACCCTTTTCCGCAGTGGTAGAATGTTCAACTTGAGACCAAGTAGTCCCTGGTTTGAGCCCTATTGCTTGTTTGTTTGTTTACTTATTTGTTTGTTTGTTTGTTGTTTATCATGGGAGTGATATAACACGTACCACTAGTGGTTTACATTTTTGGTAACGCTATGTAATGACGTCCGTAATGGTTTCTCCACGCAATTTCTAAACGCGATTTAAAAGTAGTTTTAGGGTCATACAATAAATAGAACCTAACAGCCGTGCTCCTGTATTATTAACTTTATTAAGCTTGTCTCGAAAAAGTGACAAAATTCTTGGCAAGCCTAGCATTTTATCTCTTTTTACAGCTCGTTTAATAACTTCAATATTGGGATCAAATGTGATTTTCTATGCATTACCACCTGCTAGAACATCAAGGTGGTGTTGAAACCCAAACCTGAAAGGCGAGGGTTATGACTACCCCTGAGGGGTCTAGCAGATATTAGTGTATTAGAAAACCATTATTGCATAAGGTCATTTTCTCGCTTGAAAACTTGCAACAGCGTTTTCGAAATAGAACATTTTTCCAGATCAAAGACTTGCGTCATCCTGACGACACTTCTATACGCGTTACTGCTGATGACGTCAATTTTGTAACGAATCCAGAATACGTATAATGTACGTAAAGTAAAGAAAAAAAAAGAAAAGAAAAAAGCAACAACAAAAATGCTATGAATCAACAGCACGTGAATTGCCCCTCCCTCTTTCTCTCTCGCCCTCTCATACACTCACCCTCATTTTGGCACACACACACAAGCGCGTGCGCACGCACGCACTTATAAAAGTCTTAAGGGGTCCTAGAACGTGCCAAATGAGGAGTAGACACATTAAAGGCGTTTCGCACACGGACCTAAATTAAACATCAACTCAAACAATACACTGTCTACGCACACGAACCTAAATTAAACAATGAAGCATGCCTGTTTTTATTCAGAGGTAAAAAAATAAAATAGCACACAAAAGAAAAACGAGCACGGTGACATATACTTTTTAATCAATTATATGTTTATATGCAAAGTTTCCTTCAAAATAATAAATTACATTGTGTGACATTTTTTTATCCTAGATTTCAACGATTTTGTGGCCTTGATGTTTTTTTTACAAAATAAGCTACGTGCTTTTTTCCCGCTGTTTTTTGTGTTCTTTTATTAGCCATTAGCATGTAGCGTATTCCTAGGAAAAATATGGCATTTCTCACTTTCATTTTTTTTAAATATGACAAATTGATATTTTGAAAAACTCATATTTTACGATTTTTAAAGTTAAATAAGCACGGTAAGGTTCTGTTATTTTTGTCAAAATAGATGAGTTTTGAGCTATTTTTTAACATATCAAAAGATGGTAACTTTTTGTACATATGCTGATGAGTCCGGTACCACCTTAAAAACGGAGGGATATGTTAATAACCTAAGGCGAAGCCCGAGCACACTAGATTTTGTTATAGCTAGGTCTAAATTTTGGTCTGAGCCTTCATCTATATTTACACTTATGTATGCGAGCAGCGAAAAACTCTGGCGAGTCTGTGCATATGCGCCAAAGCCTGCGCTGCTCGCAGATACAATAAGCACGGGAATCTCGTGCACAGACCTATTCATAGTATCCTGACGCAAGTTTTTTCCCTCGAAAATTCATAAAGCATACATTTTTTTTTTATTTTGCAAGCCGAAAAAATTAGCACCATCTCTTATTTTGCAACCTTAAGTAATGGAAGGTACGTATTTCTTCTGGTCACGCATAACAGCGTTAAGCTACAGGCTTAAATGGGTACTTCTGCAAAAGTTGCTTTTGCTTATTATAATGTCGATTCAGTGTAATCCGTCTGTGCTTGATTTATGTTGTCTTGGGTCGTTTGGATCACGCTGCAAGGAGATGCACTGTTTGCTTCAGATTTTAAAAGGTCATTTATGCCTACTTCTACATTTTTATATTGAATATTTCAACTTGAAGCTTAGTTTAGACAGTTTTATTTGTAAATGGTAATATAGAGAGCATTGAACATGTAGAGTTTGATTGTCGCTGGAGGATAAGGAAGTGAATTTTCTATTTAATTGCCCTTCCACCAACGTCTCTGACTTTAACTCATAAAGCGCCACCTAGATTTTTTTTCGCAGCAGACGACATTTTCAAACTTTGTCACTTCTCTTACAAACATAAAAGACTTGATATTCCATGTAAATCGTATGGCAGACGAATTACAGGGAATTTCAAGCCTTAATATAGATATCACAAAATATGTCGTCTGCGAGGTTTACAGATAAGTAGTTCGGCAGTCAGTCGAGAATGGGTTCGCGCCTGTTCTTTTTTTTTTGTCTTTACTTTTAAACTTGATATTTTAATGCTTTAATGAATACCACAAGAGTGTCAAACAGTTTGAATCCAGTTTTGTCGGTCCTGATTCAAGTTGGTGCGAGTTGTCTTCAAAGATTATCAACAGGTGACATTGTACCCCACCCTCAAACACAAAAAAAAAACAAAAACAGAAAAAATCAATACATAGTAAGTTTACAATATAATCATGATGTGATTCAGAAAAAAGGCGAGGCGACTGTTACTAGTCTGTTTCCCTTTGAAGAAAATAGTGCACAGTTTGGAGTTAAATTTGGTGAAAATAAAAAACAACATGATGAGTAATATTCAAACAAAGTAACATGTATACTCTGAATGTATATATATGCAAAGTGTTGCATGCTATCTAATTATAAGAAGAGAGAGAGAGAGAGAGAGAGTCCATCCTCAACGTTCAAACCGTTTACTATCCAATATGTATTTTTGAACTGTAATAATAATTTATAGTTAGTATGAAAGTCAGATGCAGATATACCAAATAGCACAGTGTTTAATTCTGGTTCACAGTAGCTTGCCTTACTGTCCGCTATAACTTATGCATTCAAAAATTAGTGTTTTGTAGTTTCAATTGCACCACAGTTAATATTACGAGGGATGTTCAAATATGAATGTAAGTAGCTTCATAACATTCTTCACATATATGCTACGAGAAAATGCCATACCATTCTGAAAAGAACTATTTGTTGCCTTTATAATGGCACAAAACATAAAGACACACTCACTATATTTCTCGAGTTACAGACCCTTATATAAAGGCCATTCCTGTATACTGAAAGTTTTTGAAGCAAAGTGCAATGCACGTTTTTGGTACACGTGCGGTTATAGTATCATATCTTTGTAAGTTTTAGACACAATAGCACCAAATTTGAGATGCAAGTTTGTATAACCATCCAAAAGTTGTTTGTAGAATAAAATTTATATAATCCTGTTTCAATCTCGAGTAAATAGGCACGTTTGTGACGTCATTAATTTTATAATAAACGTCATTTTGAGTTAGCAACTCGTGATATAATAATGAACATCGCTGTGTCGTTTTCTTTGCATTTTGCTGAAAACATGCTAACTATGTCATAAGGGAGTTTTCAAAACGCCCCGCCATCTATTTACAGTTATCACATTTTCTATAATTTTTCAAGCATTTTTCTGCCTCTTCATGACTTGTTTACATTAATTAAAATATGTTCAATCTGTCTAGTCCTCAAGACCAGGTGAGTAATTTTATTGTAAATAATGCCTATAGTGATCAAACTTAAAGTTTACGTTCAAATTTAGAATAAAGCCGCAATGTTATGACAAAAAATAAGTATAAATTCTATAACCCCCTCACTTAAGGCATTTTTGACTTAATAAAAATGATTTTCAGCGTTTAAAAATTACCCACTATCCAACAATAACTTGTATTAACAACTCAGTTTGAGCGATCAACATGTTGTCTTTGAGTTAAAATTAGTTTGAATGTTGCTTCGTGCATTTTGTTAGAGATAAGTTTAACTGAAAACTGAAAGGTGATGTTTTGTTTATCAGTTATTTGCAAACATAAGGAGACTTTAGTGAAAACTTTTCGTTGTAATTTAACAAAATCATGTCGGATTTTTGCAATTTTCACAGAATCATTATATAAGAATATGGGTATACTTCTTTAGAAATTTCAAGAAATTTCACCTGTTTATCGAAGACTTATAACTCGTCTATATCACTAGTTTATGTTCGAAGCATTGAGTTTGTTAGTATACTAACGTGACCCTCATTCAAAGGGCTATAGCTCGATAAGTATACTATATTTTTCTTTAGGTCTGGTGCCAGTTTAAAGGTGACATATAGTCCTTTATAGAAACGTTTACCATTTTGTTGTAGCTTATATGTGAAGAAAGCTATGATGCTACTTGCATTCATATTTGAACAGCCCTCGTAATATTCTTGTTTGCTATTTTCTGGAAACCAAGCCGACAAGCATCGTGCCACATGCATTTTAATTGAAAACCAAGTAAACCAACAAAAACAACATCAATTAAACAATTGTCGAAAATGTCTGATGCAATTATTAGGTGACACTCTTAGGCTAAAAGGAGATGTCATCATCGAAAGGTCATCTGACAGGTCAGTTTGGTCGGTCTAAGAAGACACATTTATGTTAAGATACACGCGTTACAATAAGTTTATTTGTAAATACATGTGCCAATACGATCTATATGTCTATTTTGATGATACAGCTAAGTATCATGGCCGTCTTTCCATTATGATAACATGTTCATACAATACACGTTTTCAGAAATCCAGATAAGACCCCCCCCCCCAAAAAAAAAAAAACAACAACAACACTCTAATGTTCTAAATTTCGAACGCTAGTTGCCTGTAAAAAGGCCCAGACAAACAGCGCAGACCTGGATCAGACTGCTACTGAAGCAGTCTGATCAGCTACTTCCCTGTTTGCTATTCTGACTAGCATTCCATTCCATGTAAATTCCAGTCCTGAAAACCAACATTTTATTTGAGAACAGAAAAAGATTTTTTTTTCGAAAATTTAGACCATTTACCAGGATAGAACACAATTTCAGGAATCTAAACGTAGAGTAGACTCCTCTTAACTCAAACAGCTATATCTCGATATATCCGCTTAAGCCGAATGACATTGGGATATATAGGATAAAGGCAATGTGCATATCTAATCTGTTTGAGTGATTACTTATTTAAGAATATGTTAATAACTGTTCTGGTCAAAGACTGACACACCTTTAAAAGAAATGCCAGACCAAATATGGGCCTTGTCACGACAAACTCTATCAATTGGGGTTTTGATCAAGCTTGGTTCTGCTGGGCTACTGAGCCAGACTAAAATATTGAAATTTTGATATAGCAAGCTCTATTGTGCATAGAACGAATAACAAAGGTACAGACCAGGCTGTGCAGAAGCACAGCCTGGTAAACGTCATTGTTGCTCGCATGCAGGATAGAAAAATCCGTCCCAAGGACCGCCGTTTGGCATCACGAGGCTTGCCGAGTGATGACAAACGGCGATCGTGAGGGACGGATTTTTCTATCCTACCCTCACACGAATAATGGATTCTTTTTCTTGCTTACCACTGTTTTTTAATGTATTTATTTATTTTAAAATATGCTTCCAGAAGTCCCTGAATACGCTAAGATGCAATTTCACATGATGACGTTAGTTGACGTCCTGGGTAAGATAGCATGGGTAAGATTATAACAATCCACCATGAGTGTCCATGTAGGATAGAGATATCTCACCCGAGGGGTCGGAATTTTAACCAGGGACGAGGCTTGCCGAGTCTCTGGTTAAATTCCGACCCCGAGGGTGAGATTTCTCTATCCTACATGGACAGGCTCATGATGGATCGTTTTTCTCCCACTTTTCGAAGCGTTTTTGTCAGAACATAAAAACTCCATGAAAACCTGAAATTTTTAACTTTTTACTCGTTGGGTTTACATTATTTCTGAGTTCACGAGTGTTTTTATTGGGCATTGAAATGGGTGTAAACGTAGTTTGCACCTTGTTATTGCGAGGAAAACACCCTTGGAGCATTAGTTAAGTTGCAATATTCAAAATAAATTCCTGCTTGGCTCCCTGTGCCATTAGCGTAACATTGCCGTTTTCGTCACGCGGTGTACGTTCGGTGACGTCATTAACGTTATATGACGTCAGTAAGTAACGCTTAACCTTGTCTGGTGCCTTTTGGTTACCTAGGCGCAATATATTGGTCCTTAAAGTATCCTTTTTTGGAATAAAAGAATATTTAACTCTGCCCATGTAAGAAAGCAGTCACGTGGTCATGTAAGATAAATAGAATCCATCATTGGTGTTCAGTGGGGACAGAAAAATTCAAACCCGAGGGCCCACCGTTCCAGTGGGAAACGAGGCTTGCCGAGTTTCCCACTGAACGGTGGACCCGAGGGTTGGGATTTTTCTGGAACCACTGAACACCAATGATCGATTCTTTTTCTCATATACCACGACCGTACGGTACAGTACTGTGTAATATTTGTTGGTGACGTCACTGAGATCGATGTTTACAGTCAATGGCGCGCGCTCTACAAATCAACTTGAAACAGAGACTAAACAGCGTATTAAACCATGAACAAATGGTTATTTCATCAAAACGGATTTACAAGAACTAGCTAATCAGCCATAGTAACTCGAGTAGGTAATTTTGTTGAGGAAAATGTGTGTGTGTAGTGTGTTTTTACATCGTCAAGGCTCCCCGTCCCGATGGATTCAGTCACTCAATGCCCAACACAACAGGTTAAATATGTCAATCGCAATGTACTCAGCATGTTCAAAGCATTGAATGAGGGTTGTATCGATAAGTAGAATGCGCAGTTTTACTTTAAACCAAGTTGAAGGCCGACTTAAATCGCTGAAAATTCAACATATAATTTTTTCCTGACTGACAACAATTTAACTTTCGTTTTCGAAGGAATACAGTCATGCGCCAAAAATGTTATCTCACATTAGTAACCGGTCGCGTGTGGCTTATCTCGTATTAGTTACGCTTATCTCACATGTGTAGCGATGTGGGACAGATTTTTCCGACAGCGAGCTTACATAGGGATCACTCAATCTCGTATGCGTTGGTATGTGAGAAAGAAATTTCTTACATGAGCTGACAGCCTATCTTACATGGGCAAAGGTGGGAGAATATAACAATCCACCATGAGTGCCCATGTAGGATAAGGATATCCCACCCGAGGGGTCGGAATTTAAACCAGGGACGAGGCTTGCCGAGTCCCTGGTTATATTCCGACCCCGAGGGTGAGATATCTCTATCCTACATGGACAGGCTCATGATGGATTGTTTTTCTCCCACTTGTTCGAGGGTTTTTTGTCCGAGCATAAAAAGTCCAAAAAATGTGAAAATTCTAACTTTTTACTCGTTGGATTAATATCATTTCTGAGTTCACGAGTGTTTTATTGGGTATTAAAATGGGTGTAAACGTAGTTTGCACCTTGTTTTTCAATGGAAACCACGATTGGAGCATTAGTTGAGTTGCAAAATAAAATCCTGCTTGGCCCCCTGTGCCATTAGCGTCGCATTGCCGTTTTCGTCACGCGGTGCACGTTCGGTGACGTCATTAACATTGTATGACGTCAGTAAGTAACGCTTACCCTTGCTTGGTGCCTTTTGGGTTACCTAGGCGCATCATATTGGTCCTTTAAGTATCCTTTTTCGAAATAAAAGAATATTTAACTCTGCCCATGTAAGAAAGCAGTCACGTGGTCATGTAAGATATAGAGGATATTCAAATTTTTGGAATGAATATGCCATTTATTTCATCGAGTGAAGCCAAAAATGCATATTTCATGAGTGGCGAAGCCACGAATGAAATATACATTTTCTCGCTTCACGAGATGAAATAAATGGCATATTCATTCCAAAAATTTGAATTTTCTTTTTATTATATACAATTTTAAGCGTAACAGATTTTTGGCAGTAAATGACGTCATACACGTTCGCACATTGCGTCATATCAATGATGACGTTGCATAATGTACAATGACGGCCAAAACTGGAACCATAAGAGCAGGAGTAGAAAAAGTGAAAATTTCAGCAAATCCTGACAATTCAATTACCAAAATTTTCCTTGCGGTCTAACTAAGAAAATGAATACCCACACTTTGTGTTTTTATCCACTTATACGAAAGTTACAGGTGTTTGAAATTCTGAAGTGGGCTCAAAGAAGTCAATGGAGAAAGCAGAGGACATCCAATTTCACCCGTGAAATATAACTTATATTTTCACTGCAGTGAAAATACAACTTTTTATATTTTCACGGCTGTGAAATACAGCTTTTTTTAAAATATGCATTATATTTAATCAATATTTTTCTGTATTTCATTACTTTGTATATAATAAAGAAATTTCTTACATGAGCTGACAGCCTATCTTACATGGGCAAAGGTGGGAGAAAAGATTTTCTATCCCGCAGTAAAATCTCAGATATCCTGAAAATGAATGTCTAGAACGTTAGGTATAGCAGTGAATCATGACCAGAGCAACTTGCCAGGAGAGTATATTGACTGAGAGAATTGCAATACCAGAAGAAAAATAAAAGCGCTGCAGGCATGCAACATACCCCGCCACGGGATATTTTCGATGCAAAGAAAATCATTTTGAAACTAGACCTTTTCATGCAAAGTTTGAAGAAAATCGGTAAATAAATGCCAAAGATCGAGAGTGAAAAAACAATTTATAACGTAAATCAAGGGCCATAACTTTGTACTTATTTGTCGAAATTTATCCATCTGTAATACCAAGACACTACTTTTCAATATCAACTCTTATACCAGAGTTTGAAGAAAATTGGTAAAAAATGCCAAAGATAGAGAGTGAAAACAAATTTCTAACGTCAATCAAGGGCTATAACTCTGTACTAATTTGTCAAAATTTACCCATCTGCAATCCCAGAACACTCCTTCACAGTATCGACTCTCATACCAAGCTTTAAGAAAATCGGTAAAGGAATGCCAAAGATAGATATGAAAACCAATTTCTAACATCAATCAAGGTCCATAACGCTGTACTTATTTGCCAAAATTTACCCATCTGCAATCCCAGGACACTCCTTCGCAATATCAACTCTCATAGCAAGTTTGAAGAGAATTGGTTAAAAATGCTCCCAGCAGAGAGTGAAAACGATGCGATGACGGACGGACGTACAGACAGACGGACGGACATTCGAACGCAGTTTTTTGAATGGAGTGTATAACATAATAACCCGCACTTTTTAAAGTGGTGGGGTATAAAAAAGTGAAATTGGAGAAAAATTGAAAAAAAGTGTTTAACATGAGTGTTTACATGGTTCATTGTTATTGAATTGGATATCAGTTGGAACCAAATGATAGGAGGCGATGCTTTGCTGAGCTGCTCATCTATTTTTCAAACGAACTAAATATATTCAATAATTACTGAGCACGAATTTTAGATAATGACACTGGTCGAAACTAACAGTCAAGGGTCATAACTTTGCAATGAATCCATGGCAATCCAGGCAGCTTTTGGGGTCATTTTTAGCTCGTGATTTTATGATATGATTGGGTTTTACAATAGATGACCACATGGCAACTAACATTTGGTCAAGTCATGCCACTTATAGGTAGTGTGTGGATTTTGTTTTAAAGAAGGAACTAATTGGCAATGTTATATGGATGTTTGGTAACCTAATGACAAACAGTTTGTCGAACAAGCTCATATGTGACACCTAAATTGTAATAAAAACGTTAAATAGTTTAACACATGACCTGTTTTAAGATTTTTTGTGGGGACGTAGGGCATCTATACGAGTTTTATTATCAAACTTTCAAAGTGTACAATATTACAACCTACGCTTATTAGCACGACTTGATGTATCGATGTAGTATAGTAAACCCTGTCTAAAGCGGTTACTCAAAACAAAGACCAAAAATGGTTTTCAAGACCGATTATCGCTTAATGAGTGTAAAAAGTATTGCAGCAGTATTCTGAAATACTTTCGACCTTTATTAGACTACCATTTGTCTTTAGATCTTTGTTTGGGCTATTTTTAATGACCGCTTAAGACAGGTTTTACTGTTTTACTTGAGGTTATTTTCACATTCTACTCCTTGGCAACTGTTGGGTTCAAAGCAGAATGAATGCCAATTACATGGGTGAAAGTTGAACACTTCCAAATCCTGTTCCATGCAAAGTCTGCTATCCCCCGTGAACAACCATTTATACCACCAACATAAATGATTTGTTATAATAATAATTTGTGCAAAAGTTAGTATAGTGGTGCAGCCAATCAAGCTGTTTTCAATAAATATAATGACAAGTCGTACTTATAGCATTATAAATGCCATGGTTGCATTATACATGCCATGGTTTCAAATTTATCAAATTTTACAAAAGTACGATTTTTCATTTTGTTTTGATTAAAGATGTACAACAGCTGAAATGCAGACTATAGCGAACCTGTGCAATTTTTATCAGATTTAATTTTCTGTACAAAATGAAAAAAAACACTTGCATTTTAGGAAGTTAATTTTTAAACACGTTGCCAGCTCATTCTTAAGAACACTGGTAACCTTCATCTTGATCTACGCTATTCAACGGGTACCAGCAAATAAGCTTTTTTGACTATTTCATTTATATTGCATTTTATCTGACATGTCAATAACAACTATATCATGTAGCTGTCATGTAAGTAATTGATTTTTATAGTAATGGGCAGACCTGTCTAGAATTAATCTATCTATAAATAGCCATAATGACTCATTTGCTGGAGCAACCATGCATATATACCATCAATATGCAAAAGGTTAATCATAATTTTGAATGACAGGCTATTGCCCAGGCAATGAAAGGACGATAACTTGCAGTTATTACGCGATAATTTGACAGTGTTATGCTGCTTTATTGTATATCCATATTATTAATGAAATATATGCACAGTAATTTTGAATGGAATCTTACTGCTTACTTGCATAGATGTCACTCAATGGCGTTTACAACTGTAATTTTTCAGATTTCTAAACAAAATAACATGAGGAAGAAAAAAGTAAGATGGGTGCGTTTTTAACCACTGCCATGTGTTCCCTGTTGAACAACAATATAGCCTCTTTTGAAAACAATATAGATCCACAATGGATAGCTTCTTCAGAAACTATCTGATCAGGATAGACTTAGTTTTAAATCCAGCCTATAAATCTATGGTAATAAATGGAAACCTGCGTTTAGCTAGATGAAAGGCAGAAACTGGAAAGAACGTTTATGTCATGTTTGCATTTTGAATATTCAAAGTTAAACTTGAAAGTGCTGAAACATTTGATATATCAGTTGAAATATTAAAGAAGGGTTTGATGCACGCGACATACGAAGTTTAAAATATATTTTGGAATCAGTGGAAACATGTTACGTTGGTGTACTGACTGTCTCAAAGATATGAAGCAACATGTCGTCCTAACAGTTGTCATATCTAACTGGAGTTTAACCAAGGCTGGTGTGCCACAAGGGTTTATTCTTGGGCCAATGTTATTCTCAGTAATCATTTATGATCAGGCTATTTGCTGATCATACAACAATGTACCAGTATTTACATAGTGGTCAATAATCTTCTTAAATCTGCCATTTACTTAAATGTTGACTTTTTCAGATTCACTGTAGGCTTCCAGGCTCTTAATCCTTCTAAATTTGAATATTCGATCTTTTTTCAGAGGGCTACATAACCTAGCCATCCACGGATTTAAAAGAATTATCAACAAATTAACGAAGTAGCTTCTTATACACACTGAAGGATATTCATATCTGTCCAGAGAATTTCATTACATGAACATATCGAATGCATAATAGCCAATGCTTGGCAAAGAATATATTTGATTACGTTTGGAATACATTCAAGACATAAAAATCATTTTCTGGTTTAACATATAAGACCCCTTCTTGAATATGTTGATGTATTTCACTGTTCGTAGTAAGAAACTAATGAGCAAGGAATAGTGACATGTGCTACTGAATTAATGCCTATAACTGCTCTTAGGTTGTGATTTGCTTGTTTGCTCTGTTTCATTATTAAAATCATTCTTAATATGGTCAAGGCTAGTGAAGTGCTTATGTAAATGAAGGCGAAAAATTGCACATTTTTTTCACTATGATATACCTTATATGGACGTAACACTTTTCTTACAAGCTGTATAGCGCAAAAACGACATCGATCGATCATCGGATCATTATGTTTTGATTGTGTATTCAAATTTATGCAAAATAAGATCGAACCGCATACAGATGTATTATTTTTCATAGTTCTGTAGTAAAAAGTCGCCCACACATGGAACATAATAATTAAGCCAGTACGTGAGATTTTGGTACTTATCGCATATGCGAGCAGCAAAGGCTTAGGTGAGTCTGCGCATATGCGCAGACTCACCAGAGCCTTCGTTGCTCGCATACACAAAGTATGTATGTAGATGAAGACCCAGACCGAAATTTAGACCTCTAGTCTCGCTGGATACATCAGCAATGGCGTTTATAGGAGGGTTTTACGCACGTGCGATAAGTACCGAAATCCTATGTGATGGCCAATTTAAAGAGGGAGGCAGGCATCAAAATAACCTATGTGCCAGCATCGCAACTTATGCATGATAAGCGTAGGCAGTAAAACAATTCAGTATTATTTTATTCCTTCTTTTTATTAGATCACCACTGGAAATGAACAAAATATGAATCCTGTGCAACTCTGTTCATTTCTTTCGATTTAACTTAACTGTCACGTGCATTTTAGAAGCTTGATTTTAACATCTTTTATAGGTAAAGTAACTACATGCATTTATGGAAATGGCAAATTCACCCAGCGAGTAGGGATTTTTTTTTTCATTTTAATTAGAAAATCGCATTTTGCACATTAAGTTCGGTCCGCACAACATTGTATTGCCTTACGGAAAATGTCAGTTCTCTACGACTCTTTATTTGGTACCCCATCATATTTGCAAATCATAAGTATTCTGTGTGAGTAGTATCTGTATATCTTTGTCGTTGAAAGGCATCAAGGAAAAAACAAAATAATAAAATGTACAAAAATACACAACATATTGATAATCATCTATCATTGTAATACGCGCTTTGGGTGCCTTGCTTCTTCGAGTTCCAACATGTTTTGGTTGATTTTTTTTTTATTTCGCACTTTAACCTAGGGGACTTAATGTACATTTAAAAATTAACGGAGACATAGTCTACATGCAAAAAAGCAAATTTCTTATCGATCAATGCCAGTCTTAACATCACCACTAACACGACCTTTAACATAAGACTGTCTCTCCACGTGAAAGTCTTTCTGAAATTACAAGCGAAATGCCAACGCAAAACAATCATTTCAACTGTCTATACTAAGGGCATTTGCCCAAAATTAGGATCTAAACTAGTAAGTTTAAGCTTGTCAAACGGATTCTTTTCAAGATCATCATTCCTTGCCAAAATGGATTCCTATATGAACATCACTTTTTTACAACTACTACTTGCTACACACCTTTTCGATTTAAACGGTTCAACTGACAAGACTTATGATTTACAACTGAAATTATGAGCATTGAAAAATACATAAATCAATTTAACAATTCCAGTTAAAATGAATCAATGCGGATAACGAAGGCCCTGATTTGACTGCACAAATCAGTAGTCAACTCAGGGTATTGTACATGCATTTTAGTAAACAACGATGCCATTAATAAAAGCTGCATCAAATGCTGTTGACAAGCCTCTAGACAATGGAAGCTTTTTATTAACAAGCTGAATCCTCATATACGAGTATGCGATAGTAAGTCCATTTTTTCATCGAAATATGGGTGTTACGAAAGGACATGCTAATATATTGAATATATTGAAATCAGGTGTCATCCAGGTACCTCGACAATCATTTTGGACGTTGATCTTACATGTAACATAAATTCCAACAAGGTTAGTTTTTGAAAATAAAATCCTGGATCATCTTGCATCGTAATTGCGCACAGCAGAGCCCCTAAGCAAAATGCTTAGGGGAGGCCAAGAAAAAAATATGCGTGCGGATAAGGTTACCCGACCTACCCTACAATTTTACCCCCTACCCTAATTTGTTCTCCAAAGTCTGAAGTTGGAAGAGAATAGAAGAACAAAATAATTTTGTTCTGCTATTCTCTTCCAACTTCATTTTTTTTCTCCAAATTATGAAGTTGAAAGAGATAAGCAGAACAAAATAATTTTGTTCTGCTATTCTCTTCCAACTTCAGAATTTGGAGAAAAGCTACATATGAAAATGACCATCTGAAGACAGAAACAGAAATGCATTCATTCTTTGGTATTGGAAGTAAAAGGATTGAAACAAGGTTATATCTTTAAAAATATATCCTTTTATTTCAGTTTTGTCTTATTTCATTTCCAAGCAGGTCTGAATATTCCAAGAAAAAAGGTTTCAAAATTTTGACACTTTAACATTTATGAGCATGATAAATACAACATCTGAGAGACTTAAAGCAAGAAACTTCTTTATTTGTCGGTATTTTATTTATTTATGAGCAGTTGAAATTTCGTGCTCAGTTGAATTGAGCATGAAAAAGTTTTATAACCTCGGGGCCTGGTTTAGATGGTGGTGATTCTTATTGGTAATAAAAGCCTAGACACACAGGTATCTGTGCAGTCTGATCTTCCCTTACATTACCAGAAGTAACTAAAAGTGAATACCCAATGCGGGCCCTTCGTCAATAGTTGGAACAAATGCAATTTTCTACATGTTCCATGTCTTGTATATATATTGGGAGTTGTAACAACACCATAGAACAATCGCAGACATTTATCCCTTTTTGCTCTGATAGACTTTCCCATACATATTGATACAATAAGCATGGATTAGTCCAGTTTGTGCTTTGAGGGGTCACAAGCCGAAATTTCTAAAGTTTAATATATTTCTGGTCATGAAGATTGTTTTTGTCTTACTTAACAGTGTAGATCCTGATGAAATGACGCATTTCATCTGGGTCCTTACTGTTAACCAAAGTACCTGTGTATTAGTATCCAGAATGAAAAGGGTCTTTATATAAATGTAGAATGTGAAAATAACACTGGCGTAGGTCCCATTACGCATCTACGCACGTGCGTAACAAAAATAGCACACATTCAAGGGCGACCACCTTATGCGATTGTCTATACCGTAATGAACTACTCTTAAAGGAAGAAATTCGCTCCCTGTGGGAGCAAATTCTTTCCTTTAAGAGAAGTTCCCATTTTGAAAAGGGGCGCAATTGAAGAGAATCACCTCTTGTGCCAGTGGTCTCCCCTTGATGTGCGTATTTTTTAAAAGGTTCTGGCTACGCCATTGTAATAGCTTACGACTTAAATAATAAGAAGAGGACAGATAATTTAAGAGTGTAGGTGCCAATATATAGACCTGTACTCGGTAATTTGAAGTTGAAAATAATGCATGTAGCGACTTTTCTGCAATAAAAAATACAATGTTGAAAATAACCTAATCGCTGCTGGTATTTTTCAACATTGTATAATACCAGCAGCGATTAGGTTATTTTCAATCATTTTCAACATTGTATTTTGTATGGATAATTTTGTTCTACATAACTATGCAGTGGAAATAAGGAAGCCCTTTACGGGTCGCTTCTTAGAAGTCTAAGAAATAAACTGCTTAACACACATGTGATAGATCTCGTGATAGTTTTATTTAAGATTTTCTGCGCTATTGGCATATTGAGCACCTTGTTTTCTGCGCCATGAAATGCGACACCAGCAATAAGGCAATTTCGTACATTGTATTTCTTTAGTAGAAAACAATCGTCAATTGACTTACTAATAAAAAATGCGTTATTTTGTGATTAGCAATACGTCTGAATTGTAATTTGTCAAAACTTCCATAGTAGGCATACGTCAAATCACTGATCTAAAAGATATACCATGTAAATACATCGTATTTAACAGAATAGCAAATACGTTTGCAAACAAGAAAAGGATAAATATATTGAAAGATGGTGCCAGTATCAGAGGTCTAGTTAAGGATTTGGACAAATGGGTATTTCACCCCCTACTTTTTTAATTTAATGAGTATTTTACTCCAAATTAAAGTATCAAATTGCAGAAAATGCAAAGCCTTGTAAAAAGACCCAATATTTGTTTAACTGTTTTTAAGAAAAGTTGCTTTTATCAATACATGTTGCATTTTTAGGAAAACTTCCAAGATTTATACAATTGGTGTGTATTTATTCGTTTTGTTTTGTTTTCTTACTAAGAATAAAAGATTTCACCACATTAATTGAATATCAGCACTGAAACCTCACACTGTAAAGGGTATTTTTACCATTCGATTTAATTTTCAATGCTCAATTCCAAAAAATCAATGCTGAAATACCCTTTACC
This sequence comes from Loripinus fragilis, assembly GCA_964019695.1. NCBI lineage: Eukaryota > Metazoa > Mollusca > Bivalvia > Lucinida > Lucinidae > Loripinus > Loripinus fragilis. The sequence goes on from OZ026518.1 coordinate 35,535,633, forward strand.
CCCTCTTATATGGAGTCCTGCAGTATGGCGACCTGTCCTGCTTAAAACATCAATCGCGTTTTCCGCCAAATTTTGCGATTCTTAACAATAAAAACAATGTTCAATATTGCCTAATTGCTGGTGCCAGATATCTGGCAGCAATTTTGAACATTGTATATGTGTTGTTTTGTCATATTTTACAATTGTGTAGTAGAAATGTGCAGGGCAAATTTAAATTTCTTCGATGGAATTCAGAAGAGAACGAATTAACTGTGTTGTTTACCATCTCTAGAGGAAAGTGTAATTTCATGAAAAGTATAAAATATAAAACCTGTACATTTTTGAACAGATTTCATATTTTGCATAGTTCCTACGATTACATTTTAAGCAGTTTATCTTTTGGAATGTGTCCGCTCATCTTTGAAAGTATTGGTAAAGTGTATGCACGATTGTCTACCTAGCGATTAAGCAGGCAACTTTGAACATCGTATTTTTATTATCGAAAACCATCGAAATATTTTTGCGGGAAATGCAGCCGTGGTAACCTTATTTTTTCAGCTTAAAAATGTACGCATTTTACTGCTTAAAAACATGCACTGGTTTCATTATTGTATAATTACCACATGCGTTTTTGAAAGGAAATTTAACCCATGTACCGACATGTATCAATGCATGTGTAATTTCGTACATTGTTTTTTTTTTATTGTAGAAAAATCAGATCAATTTCTTGTAGGAAAAGTGAATCTGCATTACAAGTCTCCTCTTAGTACTTTGCCTCCTATTTATTTACAAAAACTAAGTGAATATGATTAGGAAATATACCACAATTACAAAGCTGCAGACCAACCCACGGCACCGTGGAGAAGAGCTACAGGACATTTACAGTAGCAAGACATCCAAAAGACAATAAAAGCAAAGCAACTAGCTTTCTCTCCTTCTCGTCAAGATGATTGAAAAACTAGAAAGGACATACAGGAATGCATACCAAAACAAAGACCATCACAGAACCCCCACAAACTATGCGAGGTGCATAAAACAATAAATAAACAACAACAGAACCACCGCCTTAGAACGGAATAGCAGCCTAAGCTACGGGGGAGGGGGGGGGGGCTTGAATACATTTTACTGGCGCCATATTTCGCCCTAGATTCTGTTACACAAAAATTGTTTAACTCGCTTTTCTGCGAGAAGCGATTTATTCAAAATAAGCGTGGGTATTAAAATTAGCACCAACGTTTTTCACATGTTTCATAGTTGGTTGTACATCCTTAAAATGCAGGAAAGTGCAAAATATTAATCCAGTGCAATTTTGTAAGTGTTTCATAGAATATAAAGAGGTTATTGTTTAACTTTCCATAATTGCCATTTGGAAAGTATTGTGTATCTGGATTCCCAATGCGAGGGTCCAGTGGCGGATCCAGAGGGGGTTTGTCGAACCCGCCTCTCCAATTAAAAATCAAGGTTGTTAACTTGAAACACTGCAAAAAAACTTACACCGGCAGACGGCATTTTAGCTGTGTTTTCTGCTGGAATTCAAGAGCCTCTTAAAGATCATTCAAATCCCATTTCGCTTGAGGGTTGATAGTTGCTCGAGACGGTGTGCTGGCTGTGCATATGACACGAGTCTGAATTAAACTTTGACGTATAAGATATTGACTTAGTTATAACTTGGGTCCGATGAAAACATAAAAAATTTTCACCAGTGAAAAAATGGATGGTTTTAATCGATTCTGAGATGATTTTTTTTCAAATCTACTAATGTAGATTTTATACTTTAATTATTTTATCTAAGGATTTACCCTCAACCGCAGTGGAAGGCCAGAAAGTTTTTTTAGTTGATGAGGGGAGAGGGGATAAATTTCCACCAAAAGCGGGCCATCATCGGCCCGCCAGCAAAAAGCCATTGAAATAGCGTTTCGCTGGCGTGCCGATGACGGCACAACACTGAATGTTGGCTTGGTAGCTTTGTGATTTTATGGTATTGCTAAGAAACCATATATTTTTTGCGATTTTCAGGGGGTTCCAGATCCCCCGCCCTCTGGATCCGCGCATGGGGGCAAAACTTCGCAATGGTGTAAAGCATTTAGATACAATCTATTTGACGTATGACACGTTAAAGTTTTGTTTGATATATTTTTTACGTCCCAGTCAACATTTTTTCAGTCATGTCAGGACGGGTCCAGTACTAAGCTTGGATTAATGCATCTCGCTCAAGGACACAGCGCAGTGCCACTGTTGATGCTCGACCCCGCAACCCTTCGATCTCGAGTCAAACACTTTACTGAGCTCTAACCTTCAACTAATTTACTATACATTTTCCTCTGCTGATAGTCTTCCCAAACAGTTTGGACCCAGATAAGGCCAGACAATACTTTGGGCCTGATCTCGATCAAAATTGTCTGACACTCTAACTTGGCTGTCTGTAGTCCGAAATTAAAAAAAAAATACGAAATAAGAAAAAATCAGCAGACGACAAAAATCATGCAAAATTACACCAGCATGCAACTTTGTAATTACCTCTGTGAAGCCCATAGTTAACTGTACAATTGCCAGGAATGCTACTAGGTTAACAAAGTCAACTTTTCCCATCTTCCAAATATCCAATAGCAACCTCTGCTTTATCCAACGCAGAATCCCCATAATTACCGTTTTTCCTCGCTCAAATGTCCAACTTTCTCGCAGTCATTTTAATAAAAAGTCCATTTAATCACGGAATGACACACTAACACAAATTTGAAAACTGAAACATTGCAAATACAAAAAGATTAATGAAAACTTGTCCAGTGTGGTCTAATAATTTTTGCGTCATTAATAAAGACGTTTTGCTAAATCTAGAGGTTTTCTCGTGTGAAACAGTAACAAATGATATTAATTGCACATTATTAATTTTCGCATCTCTCCCTCTCAATAACTACAGATCAAATGAACTTCCCATGTTGAAGTGTCATCGTTCCGTCAACTATATAGTAGGCTAGGAAAAAAAGATGGTTCGGTGATTCATCAAAAATGACAGCCGATGATCATAATTAGAGGTAAGACACTTTAAAGGATACACACCAGTATATTGAACATGTAAATTAATTAGTAGAATTAAAGGCTGCGTACTTTGTCTTTTTAACTCTTTCCTTGCCAGCAGCGACTTTTGATGTCTGCTGGTAGCATTTGCAGACAGTTTAAATATAGTTCAGGACCTTGTGTCCTAGAACAAGACACTTTACCCTCTGCTTAGTACTGATTCAACCAAAGAAGACCCGCCCCGACATGACTGCAAAATTGGTGTCTTGAACGCAAAGAATAAAAACAAACACATTTTAAAGCAAAATCAAACCGTTTGACACGTTGATGAAAGTTTGTGAAAGATTGTTTTTTTTATAAAGTTAATTTTGAAAAAAGTAGACCGCACCAACGTTTGTGCTTTGTCAATACCTGTAATTTAGAAATTCAGTTGATAATCATATAGAAACCACATGTGCATCTTCACACAGTAAAGAAAACACATGCACAGGTTAATAAAGAAGATCAATATGAAACTGTAAGAGGAGGTGCACACACTATGTAATAGATATAAAGTTGTGATGCAGAAAAACGACAGAGTTGAAAAAAATGGCAAAAATTAAAGTTGGGATAATGTTAAAACCACATGCACATCTTCATACTATTAAGAAAACACATGCAAAGGCTTCAAAAACATCGGTATAAAAGCGTAAGACGAGCTAACAAGCTGTTAAAAATGGCAAAAATTAAAGGCGAGATAATGTTATAACACATGCACATCATAATACTATTAAGAACACACATGCAAAGGCTTCAAAACATCGGTATTAAAGATTAAGACGAGCTAACAAGCTCACTGTGTATACAGATATTAAATTGTGATGCCAAAAATGAAGAAGCAGAAAAATGAAAACATAATTTGTCAATAATGTCCAAACCACATGCACATCTTCATACCATATACAAAACTGCAAAGTTTCAAAAATATTGGGATAAAACTGTTGGAGGAGTTCCGATCACAAAGTACACATTCATTTTGTATGAGATGCCGAAAGAGTTCACAAGTTGAAAAAAAATGGAAAAAAATAATTTGATGATAATGTCAAAGCCACATTCACATCTTCAAAGTTTCAAAAAGATTTGAATAAAATTGTAGGAGAAGTTGCGCTGACAAAGAACCCACTCACTGCATCTGAGATGGGGAAAATGACTTAAGTTCACAACTTTAAATAAGTGTGGGGGGGGAATGATTTGATAATAATGTCCAAACCACACGCATATCTTCAGTCCATGGACAAAAAATCTGCAATATTTCAAAAAGATCAAACTCAATGTGTAGGAGGACTTGCGCCACCCACAGAAATACCTTATCTAGTTCCAAGAGTCCGCTTCGGAGATGTAGACATAATAATGTCTAAGTTCAACACTCCCAGAAATATAATAAAATATTTTCAAATGTGCACAGAATGGGAGGTGCACACCTTCAACGTTTAAAAATCATTATGCAAAGATTGAATATAAAGGAATGAAACTGTTGTAGTTACAGATTATACAACCCAGACACCCCTAAGCATTCCCAATGGTAAATGTCTAAGTTTAACACCCCTCAACAATGAGAAAATATTAATCAAATGTGCACATATTCAATGTGTTCAACAGCCCTCAAAAATGAGGAAATATAAATCAAATGTGCACATCTTCAATATGTAAACAATAATTACGCAAAGTTTGAATGTAAAGGAATGAAAACTGTTGGAGTTACAGATTACACAAACCAGACACCATCTAAGTATTTTGGAAGGAAATGTCTTAAGTTCAACACCGCCCAAAATGAATAATATATATTCATGAAAGGTGCACAAGATAGGAAATGCACATCTTCAATGTGTGAAAAATCATTATACAAAGTTACAGATTACACAAACTAGTAGGCACACCAAGAGTTGAGGACAGATGGACGGAGTGGACCCACCACAATACCTGCTTTGGCTAAAGTGACGCATGGTAAAAACATAGTACACAATAAAATGAAAATGAGTTCTAAAGAACCCAAACATTTATTGAAGCAAAAAAACTTAATGGCTTATAGCTCGAATAATATGGGCAATCGTACAAAAAGTCATTTAGAAATTGTCTCCCAGACGAATGAATCATACAATATCTGTATTTGACCTCTTTAATGCAAACCAGCAAATAGCATCAAAACAATATCCTACCAAACTGCAAGTATTATTGATAGTAAATTACTAAAAGGGGTTTAGTTCATGATGCTGTATATTTTAATCAATCGAGTTTCTGAATGAATAAGTGGGCTGAACTCGACAAAGGTCAATGGACTCGATGTTACTGGATTCAAAATGATAAAACTTGCAATCACTGCCCTTGCATCATATTCTAGGGAGCATAAGCATAAAGACAACAACAACGTCATTCCCTATCTAATTAAAATGGCTAGCATTTATTCAATACATAAAATCAGTCAAAATTTGACCCAACAAACTATAGAGCCATCTGTTTTAAACCAGCCTCATCAAAAAGTTTGAAAAAACAGGTTGATACTCACTTAGTGGCATTTTTGTGTTTACACCAATCAATCAGGATTCAGGCAAATCATAGCTGCAAACTGCTCTCATAAAACAGATTGACATATGATTAATGCACATCGATGACTGTGATATGGTTGATTCAGTATTTCTAGATTGTTTGAAAGGCCTTAGACTTATTTGACAACATATTGCTACTCATAAGAAATGTATAGACTATTTTATTTTTAAATTACAAGCATTTTATTATCTTATTGTTAACGGTGTGAAAGGTCCTCAAAACCATAAACTATTAAATCAGGAGTGCCACATGGTTCCATTTTAGGCACCACTTACATTAAATTATATTTGTAAACTAGAATTGTTTTTCTACGAAAAAACAGGTGTTCCCCCTTTTAAGAATAAAAAATCACAAAATTGCATTTAGTTATGTTACAATGGAAATAATTTGAAAATTATACATGCAAGAGTTTTGGTTTTTATGCATGACACATCATCTAAATGTGCTTTACAAATGTATGAAGATTCATTGAAATATCTCTAACGGTTATCAAGTTATAAAGCGGACACAATTTTGTGACGAACGGACAAGACGAACGGACGCAAGGGGAAAAACAATATGTCTCTTGACCATTCCAGGGGGCGGGCTACCAAGTCTTTTAGACTAATGCTAAAATGTTATTGACTGATGGTGCAACATACCATAGAAATGGACAAACAATAGCACAAATTGAGCCATAATTTAAAACTAAGCAAAATAAAATGCTGATATATTATCAACCACTTGTATTGCAGTAGAAACAAGGCATAACTCTCGAGAGTCACCAGAATTTAATAACGTTATAGATAGAAATATACTTAAAGCCAGTAATATCGCAACTTTTACAATATAACATTACCCTACATTTAATGCTCTTTTAGCATTGTTATCAAATAAAAGCATGAATATATGAAGGCGATATCTTTTAGTGCTGATAATGCAGTCCATATAAGCCAAGTTGTATTTGTTGATGAAGGGACACAACCAGAACTTTGACACAATTTGAGGCGAAATCGCCTTATTAATCAGGATATATCAGATATTCTTTGAACAGGTACTAAACAGCGGATAAAGTGTCTTGCTCACGGGGCATATCACACAGGTTCGATCCCCAGTCTAACGTTCTACAAACTGAACCACTACGCTCTGTCCGTTGGTTGATCTGCAGTCTGTATCATTTCCTAGTCATACTTACTTTTAGATATAAGCATCCCTTTTACGAATACAAATGTATGACCTCTAAATTCCATTGCTATATTCATTTTATGTACACTTCAGGAAAATGGAACCTCTTCCGCTGTATTCTGTTCCAACATGGATATCTAATGTGGTTTGTTTTAGTGTTGTACAGAAGTGAGTGTGTGGGACTTTCCCCGCACTTTGTGTATTGTCCTTTGAAGAATCTGCCACAGCTCTACCAACGTGTCCATTGTCATATACGATAATTTAGCAACATCTCCAGGTTTAGGGCAAAGACCTGTAAATGTTATTTATTCCATAGAACTCTATTATATACGGTTGTTTGTAAGTAACCTGTGGTTCTCAACTTCTCACAAACCTTAAATCCCAATGTGGCTACCACAGAATTACAGATTGGGCCCGTAATAATCACAAAGAGCTACCCTGCTGACCGCCACGTTTTACCACTTCTAGGCCCCTGAAGTAGGGCACTCTACATGGGAAGAAAATATTATGGAAACAATTCTCAAGACGATATGCCCTTTCTCATTACCTGTATTTATAAACTAAACCAACAAATACAGTGAGATACACTGAAGGACTTTAAAACGCAAAAAAAATGAAAATTATTATTTTTTGAACCCAGAACATTTTTAGCCTTCTTTAACAAGTTAAATCGGCTGAAAACGACACTGCCTCTATAAATACCTAAAACCGGTGTTTTATGGACAATGGCCACTACCAGCTACTAGACTGGTTCTCTCCCTTTAATAGCTTGTCAGCATATTAAGACAGGTAACTACTAAACGCCATTGCGTCTATTTATAGCATATACACTGACGTAGTAATGGAAAAATACGTAGTATTGGAAAATACCTGTGACGTCTTGAGTCCATCTGCGGTATTGAATAAAAAGTGCATTTGCGATTTTTAAACAACTGCTCCAAGCTAGCATCCCATCACGAGCCACTATCGGCCCGCCGACGAACCGTCACCTGCGGATGGTGGTTCGTTGGCGAGCCGATAGTGGCCCAATTGTACGTGCGGATTGGATTTTTTTATAAAGTTTATTTTGTTCTATTATCAGGAATATGGCAACTGAAAAATTACAAGTTCTATAGGTTCCTATAGAAATTAGCATCCCCAACCCAACACTGGATGCGTGGATCCAGAGGGGGTTAGGTGGTCCGGACCCTGCCCCCCATCCCCCTAAAAAATCACATGTTCTATGGGTTTCTATAGAAATAAGCATCCCCCATCCCCCTAAAAAATCACATGTTCTATGGGCTTCTATAGAAATAAGCATCCCCCGCCACCCGAAAATAAACAAAAATACAGTTACCCCGCATCTAGTCAGACGCAACGCGGCCCGGTACAACTATTTTCTGGAATTTCAAATGTTCACAGGGGAAACACTTATGAGACTTTCAGTTTGCACCTACAAAACTCAATCCGTGACGGGGAAGTGGGCAATTACTTATTTCTAACCGATGTGCGGATCCAGAGGGGGATAGGTGGTCCGGACACCCCCCCCCCCCCCAAAAAAAAAAAATAAATAAATAAATAAATAAATAAATAAAAATAAATAATAATCACAAGTTCTTTAAGTTTCGTTGGAAATAAGCATTTGCCCCCCCCCCCCCCATCCCCGAAAAAAACAAAAAAAAAAAAAAAACAGTAATCAGACATGTTACCGACTGCGCCGGCCGGTAAACCTTCTGAGACTTCAAAAAAACTCAATCCGTGACAGGGAAGTGGGCAATTACCAATTACTTATTTCTTACCCATGCGCGAATCCAGAGAGGGATAGGTGGTCCGGACCCCCCCCCCCCCCCGAAAAATCACAAGTTATATAGGTTTCTATAGAAATAAGGATTTGCACCCCCAACCCCCCCCCCCCCCTCAAAAAAAAAAAAAAAATAAAAAATAAAAAGTTGCATCCCCCCCCCGATTAATGTTTCGACCCTTTTGAACCGTAAAAAATATAGTTGCAAAAAAAACCAACAAAAAACACCCTTATCAGAGTTTTTTCTGTTATTTGAGTCTGGACGCCCCCGGCCCCTGTTTCTATCTGCGAGGAGAGGGTGGAGGGGGGGATACTATAATATTTTCATTCATACGTGGGCTCGCACCATTTTGGGGTTCAAAATTTTGAATTTCAATACCTTTGAGGGTTTTCAGAAAAATGAATATTTTTTGGGGTATGAAGATTTTGTGGATATCTTTTGGGGTCATCACAAAACCCCAAAAAGTTAACCCCAAAAATGGTCCAGGCCTACGTATGTTTGAAAATATCAGAGTACCCTCCCCCCCCCCCCCCCCCCCCTTCTCACCCAGGTGCGAGTATGCTTTGAATTCGTGAACAATATCAGCGGACGTCATATTTTGTGTTTGGGGTCACTACACAGATAGCAAAGATACGTTGGGCCCACGTTGGTAGTTGGTGGAAATGTGGGCGTCGCCGCATACCAACCTTGTACCAACATCGAACCAACGCAACAATGTCGACCATTCTCTCATTATTAAACACCACTATATTATTACAAAGTCCTCTGTGCCTGTATTCTGAATAAGGAGATTTGTTTGATTTGATTCTTACGTTCCATCAACAATCTTTCAGTTATGTAGGGACGGGTCTTCCTGGGTTGAACCGGTACTAAGCTATGATTAATGTGTCTTGCTCAAGGACACAAAGCAGTGACGCCTGTGAGGCTCGAACCCGCGGCTCCTCTGTCTCATGTTCATTAAATAAGCCAGGTTACGAGGAAAACTATCCATGCGCGGATCCAGAGGGGGCCGGGGCTCCGGGCCCAGCAAAATCACAAAGCTATAGGATTTATTTAGCAATACTCGTCTGGATCCACTTGAAAATCTCAAAGGCAAGCCAGAATTCAATGTTGGGCCATTAATTCGGCCGCTAGCGAAACGCCATTGAAATTGGCCGATGGTGATACACCTTGAAAGGTATTTGGATTCTCACCATAAAAAAGTTGTTAAAGATAAATTGGACTCCCTCTAACAACACTTCCTGGGTCTGTGCATGCCTGTGTCGGGGATTTCCGATCGGATGGGGGTTACTTGACATTTCGTAGCCTATGTGGACTCGGACCTTTTTTAAGGAGGGGTCTAACTTTTAATTTCAATAATTTTAGGGGGTTCAGATTGAATAAATATTTTATGGGATCTATGATAAAATTGTGGATATTTTAGGGGAGGGGGCGGGATGGTCATCATTCACAGTTAGGGAGCGTGGCGAAAAAGGAACGCATGTGCGAGACCCCCGTAATTTGACTTTTAAGCATGTATAATATCATGCGCGGATCCAGGAATTTTTGACAGGGGGGGGGGGGAGTCCAGACTGAGACGTTTTTTAGTCCTCAGCTTATTTTACAGAGGGGGGGGGGGGGGCAATGGTTTTATTGCAGAGAAAACTATACTTTCCCAAGGATCCAGAGGGGGTCAAACATTTTCAGAGAGAGGAGAGGAGCGCATCATTCTTTTAGTATTAGCACGCATCACTATCCTTGCATTTCGTTGGCACTCCTCATAAAAAAGTCTACATCTTTGATCGAGGTTCTGTAATTTCGAGTAACAGTTTCTACACATAAGGCCTAAATGAAATATATGTGTGGTTCCTGTTTCATGCCAAGAAAATTTAGGGTAGGTAGGTAGGGAAATTATTAAATTTTGTTATAACATTTAACAAAGAAAATAGTGACAGAAATTGAAAAAGTGCCCATTTTTTCTCCAAAGACCATTTTATTGTTTAGGGTATATAGGGTTAAAAAAATTAGGGTAGGTAGGCAACAGGAACCACACATATATTTCATTTAAGCCTAACGCTACTCTCTACATTAATGCCCCCATATTTGGCGAGCAATGCTTTGGCGTTGATGTCTGATCTTTTTGTGGATTCGATCCTTCGGACCTCTTGTGCGCTCTTTCCACAGACCATGCAGACACGCTCTGCAGGGTGCAGATTTTCGTTTTAAGGGAGTTCTATACATTTCTATCCCATGCTGTAGCCACGATGATCCACGGATGTATTAGTTTGTCTTCCTGGTGTCTCTTGATGGTTGTGTGTCTCTTCCTTGCAGTGCCATGAGGTTGTCTGCTGTTTGTGATTGTGGTATTTCCTGATCATGCTCACATACTATTTTTAGGTAGTGAATACCCTTTAAACCTTCTTTACATGAACCACAAGACTGGTGACCTTGAAACATGGTTTGCATCATTGGATAGTAAGTGAGTATGAGCCACTTTCTGTGCCTTTTATATAGTAAAAAAATTAATTGAATTTGGGTCACACTGGATTCATATAATACCTGGCCTATTTATGAACTTTTTCAACACCTTTGCTTGTTAACAGACGCTCTTTCTGGAGCATGCGCAGGTTCTCTACTTGAAAAAATACCATATGCGGAAGAAAAAAAAATTAGGTGTATGGGATTCGATCTCTGGACCCTTCCCTCGTTAAACAAAAGCGTTACCATTTGCGCTATTTGGGCAGTTATCATTAGACAATTACATCAAAATCTAATGACATTGAAAAAATTATTAAAATCGAAATTACCAATAATAGCAATATTTGAAAGGCTTTGTATCGAAAAGAAAGTGGGGCAAATCTTCTCAGTTTTCAGTACATGTTCATTTCTCATATTGATGTGCGAAATTGACCCAGGATGTAAACAGATGCTCTTTCTGGAGCATGCGCAGTCGGATGAGTAGGATTCTCTACTTGTAAAAAATTACTAGTTACCAAACGTAATATGCGTAGCGGAAGTGGAGCTTTATCAACGTGGGGAACCAATCTAGTTACCAAACGTCATATGCGTAGCGGAAGTGGAGCTTTATCAACGTGGGGAACCAATCTATACCAGCTACGCAACCGTGATTTACTATTTCTTGCACGTGACGTCCCCACGAATCAATGAAGCAAAATATTTTATCATTTCATATATAGCTTGTAGGCATACATGTTTAAAAAACACACAGAAGCTTTAGTTTTATAGCTTTATTATTCATGCAACGTTTGTCTGAACATGAACGACCTGGCGCAATTGGAATGTTAAAAGCTGGGGTGCGTATTTCTGACGTCGTCAGATATTATATTGCCATCCGTCAGCTATACGGCACGTCAGAGATTGTAACCAGGCTACTAGGACAGTTAAATATCGACACAGGCCTGGCCAACTAAGAATGTAGACGGCAACTAACGTCGATTATATCGACGATATTTACATCGACGAGACCCGTTCCAGCTGGCTACCAACACTACCAGACGAATAGCAGGGCTCCAAGGGTAATTTGTTTCAGATTTTTACTAACACTATTATATTATGATAACTTTAAATCATGCCCAATTTCAAGACAAAATTCAAATTGCGGCTTTTGAATCTAAGGGTATAGTATTTTGATAGACTGATGCTTTTAAATTATTTATTATTTTGATATAAAATTTAAACCATGTTTTTTTTTTGACATATTGTTTATTTAAGCCAAATCTCAATAAAATTGAAACATTAAAAAGTTGTTAATTTTATGAATTTCGATTTTTGCGCTTTTAAAATCCTTCTGTGTATCGTTCCAAAATTTGCAGCAAATATATATCTGTCTAATAAATATGATTTGCTTTCCATTTGTATATTGATCAATTACAGACACTTTACTTAGCTTACTCACACCTTACCTAGCCAATCACTGTCCTTACAGGTTTATAGTCTTACTCTTCGCTATTGATACAATTAAGCAAGTTCAAGGGATTCTACTATATCTCTACTTCCTGAAAATCCAGAACTTGTAGATATTGACAGAGTCTGTCAGGGGACTTCAGAAGAATCAGACTCTCTATGCAGAAGAATATTCACTTTCCTGAGAGTGTTTGTAAGCATTGTAGTCTTTGAGGAAACTGTACCCCTGGAACAATTGGAGCATAATTATCTAATAGATGTATCAACGGACAAGATCCACCACCATTTGAAACTAAAGACTTCAAGAACTACTGAATTGAGGTGATTGAGAATGGACATCTGAACAGCAGGAAACTGAAGTTAGTATTCAACAACTACTTCCGTTACATTGTTGCCATTGCTAGGGCATTTCTGAAAATATTTCCGGTCAGAGTTTTTGTTGAAACACTGCCAGTTGCTGGGGCCTGATATAAGACCAGTGGGAGCTGACAATTTCATCCCCACAGTAATTGACAGGTTCAACAATGGACACTTTGACCAACTAGAAGTGATGAGAGCATACAAGCTATACAGACTGGATGATAGTGACGATGATGTGCTCAAGTCAGAGGGAGTTCAAGACGACGTGGTTACTTTTTGGTGCAAGTTAGAGAAGATGGAGTTCCAGCCATTTGCCGGACAGTGCATCCAGACACATGTGACCTGGAAATGGCTGACCTCTGTTGTGTTTTAACACTTTCCCAAATGCGTCCTGTCCACGTCAGAATTAAGGGTAAGGTTCGCGCCCTGAAACTGGTTTAAGCCCTCTAGTAATATATTTTACTGACCATTCCAAGGCGGGACTCCTTTTGTGGATCATTTATGTTTTTTTCTGTCTTGTGTTTGTTATGCCTTTGTGCGCGTCTGCTTATTGGTGCCTTGTGGTCACCAGCTTGGAAAAGGCTGACCTCATGGCTCTCGTTTGTGGTGTCTAACTGTGATTTTGTCACTTTCCCATTGGTATCCTGGGTCAGGTGTGGTACTTAATTGTACCTAGTCCTGATATTTGCACCCTTTCTTACTTCAAGGTAATGAACCAGGTCAAGAATGAATACAGAGCTAAGCTGACCCAGGAAATTCTCAATGCTGTGGTTGCTATTGCTTTGCCAGAAAGAGGTGCATCTGACATGTGCTTACAAGATGCCTCAAGTGAAAACATAAGTAAAATTGTTTGTCAATATATCAAATTAAATTTGCTTTCAAGTTCTTTGGTCAAAGCAAATCAACCTTTAACGTTAAAACCAAGCTCAGTCAACTCATGTAGTCTGTAAACTGAAGCTCTGTAAACATACTAAGGGGTCAGAAAAGAACACTTTCTTATAACCCAATAAAAATCAATATCATTCCTTATTTATTAGTATTGCAACTTAAAACTAGAATTCCGAAAATGTGTCGCCTGGCAAAACAGAAGTCAAGCAAGGCAAATTCGTCGAATTGATATCTCCTGGTGAAAGGTTATTTTAAAGAAACGTATAAATCACAAAACATAAATCCCATTTCTCCAACCCCTAAGCTCACATTGGTATCATACAGAAGTTAAAATCCTCTCAACTATTTTTCAGTGCTTAGTTCAATAAAAAAATAAACTTATCTGTACAATTTTAATATCTGACCTTTCATCCTGACCCAGAGGTCAGAGGCGTGTGTAAGGGTTTTGCTTCTATGTTAGTCAATACTTATTTCCCTTTAATTTGATATGCAACATGACCACATTCAGAATTTATTGTTACCTTTTAACCCAACCCACAGGTTGAGGGTTTGTGTAAGGATATAATATTGGCACTGTTCCATTCCCTTTAATTTGATATGCAACATGATTGTTTTCAGTAAGAACAGGCGTTACCTTTTGGCCCCACGTCAGGGGTCGAGGGTGTATGTAAGGACAGAATATGTGCATTCCCCTTTATTTGATATGCAACATGACTACTTTCCGAAAACAAATGTTTTGACCCTTCGATGGTGTGTGTAAGACCAGAATATGTGCTAGCATGTTGCGGCATTCGCCACTTCCTTTAAATTGATATGCAACATGACCATGTTCTGAAAAAAGTTGAATTTTGAGCCCAACCTAAAGGGCGGGGGAGGTCAGGGTCTAAGGCAAAATATTTGCTACCATATTGCTGCATGGGTCATTCCCTTTAATTTGATATGCAACACGACCATATTCTGAAATAGTTGAACTTTGGTATCTGTCCTACCCCCTGAGTCATCCCAGGGGGGCGGAACCAGGCTTTCAAACTAAAATCCCGTTTGATATGTTTTATGTCTATTGTATTTCTTTCTGCATGCAAAAAATTAAGTAAAAATGTTGACAACTGACTTAGTTATTGCGAAATTTAAAAATGTGACCTTTGAGCCCACTGGGTATTCATGGTCTATAATGAGAAGTTGTCAGATATAATGCATTTAGGGAAATGTGATTTTAATTACACAAAAAGACAATATATAGCTTTTGCATTAGTCTAAACCCAAGTCAAAAAAAGGGCCATAACCCAGTTAAAATCTTGCAGATGACCTCCAAATTCGAATTTGACCTGTATTTTATGATGCTTTACCCTTCTGTAGACTTTGAATTATATTATTGCATCCCTTCAAAAGTTATAGATGGAAACCATAATTTAGCCAAACTCTAAGTCAAAAAGGGCCTTTACTCAGTTTAAATTTAGCGGACGACCTCCAAATTCGTACTTTACCTGTATTTAATAATGCTTTATTCTTCGGTAAACTTTAAATGAAGTTGATACATCCCTTCAAAAGTTATTGATCTGAAATAAAAAGTGTGACGCTGTGGGCGACGACCATAGCCAGATTATCACAGATACTTATTTTTGTCTCTTCTGGTCGGTCATCAGGATATCATGCTTTTAAGCTCACCTGAGCAGAAGGCTCATGGGTGAGCTAATAGTATACCAGTCACTTCGGCGTCCGCCCGTCCGTCCGTTAACATTGTCAACATCTCATCTGAAACCTCTGGGCCAATTAAACTCAAATTTCATGTGGAGACTCCTTAGGACGCGGGAACGAAAGTTTGTTCAAATGGTCCTGGTCACATAACCAAGATGGCTGCCATACCCATATATCGTAAAAAAAACTTTAAAAATCTTCTTCTCCAGAACCAGAAGGCTGATGACATCGGGACTTGGTATGCAGCATTTGGGATGTGGGGCCTACCTAGTTTGTTTAAATAATGATCCTAGGTTGACATTGACCTACTTAACGTCAATGTCAAAGGATCATTGACGGTTTGGGCCTTATACGCCTATTTTTATGATTCCCAGAACGCTGCTTTTGAGCTTCTAGTGTGGTGCATGTAGTATCAGTGCATTAGGTGAATCTAATGGCAAGAGCCAGCTAGCAAAATATTTTCAAAATTCCTACGCACTCTAGAGTTATGGCGGGTAGAAAGGGGAGGGGTCTGAAATTTCGTGAAAATAAAAAGTGCTTTCAAAAAGTGATTTCTGCACGTTTTCTTGATTTATTTGGTAGGCATGGTGATATCTATTGAACATACCATATGCAGAGTATAAACGAATCACAATAATTGATGAAATTGTTTTAACAACAAAATATGTTTTGTAATAAAATGATTTTAGGGAGATACTTTAGAAGTTACCTGTACATTTTTGACTACATGTACCGTAAATAATACAAAACTGAAAGCTCAACGAAAGAATTAAAAAAAAATTGAAGGAACGAAAGTGTCCCATTTAGCATTGGAAAGTTAAACTGATTCTAACTAGTTCCTTTGAATATTACTTTTGCTTTGTTTAAAGGGCAGAGCATGCAAAATGTATTTAAAGTGTCCAAATATTTATGGTATACATATGCATGTATATCCCAATATCAGACAATATATTGAACACTAAAGCATAACCTGTTAAAACTCGGTGCATGCCAGTGGATAATTTTGTAGTCTGCCGATAGCCTTTTGTAAACAGTTTGAACCCAGATGAAGACCAACAGAATGTCGATCATGATCTGGATCCAAACTGTTTGACACTTTGATGGTGGTCCTGGGTGGTTTATTTTTTTTTAAAAAAACTTAATTTTGAAGAAGTCAGCAGACGAAAATAAAAACATGAACAATTCCCTAGCATGCAAATAGATAAGTACAGGACGTTTGCAAAATGTGTCATTTAATAACAGTGAGATTTTTTCTTATGAAAAGAGCATAAAACTTTGCTAATTCTACTTTAAATCTTTAAGTACTTTATATTAAACTAGCACGGAATACAAAGCAATTTAGGAGGTTGGTTCTAGAGAACTTCATTAATGTCATTAATTTCTTATTTGGTAGAAAAGGCATTTTATGGGCTTAGGCCTTGGGTTTTTGGGCTGCTGAACATCTTTCCGCCCCTTATGCCAGCAAGCCACTTCCATACAATGTGTAAAATATGGTAACACATATACTGGCACACGGCGGGGGTATGATATTTTAAAAAATGTTTTCGGATTTCTATATATCTTAATGTAAAACTGATTGTTCTACCCAAAATTTTACATCTTTGAAGCATTTAATATCAAAAACGGATTTCCAGTCCTCCAGTAAAATATTTTACTTACCGTTCCAAGGCGGCACTTCTTTTGTGGATCTTTTACGTTTTTGTTCTGTCTTGTGTTTGCTATGTTTTTGTGCACGTCTGTTTATATGTGCTTTGCGGTCACATGCTGGGAAAGGGCTGACCTCTTGGCTCTCGTTTGTGGTGTATAACTGTGAGTTTGTCACTTTCCCATTGGTATCCTGGGTCAGGTGTGGTACTTGATTGTATCGATTCCTGATCTTTGCACCCGTACTTACTTTCACAGCCATAAAGTACTCAGGTCAGGGTAGCTTCAAGGTGAAGAAAGGGACGATTGACCAACTTTTATTTTTACTGAAAACCATAGGCATTTACCCACAGCAAGTGTCAATGATCCTTTGCCTCCTAATACATTTTAATGGGAAATTTTTTGAAAAGTTGATTTTTTTGAAACTGTAGAAGCCTTAGTCATTATTCTCACTTGATATGTTTAACCTAATGAGACAATGGTTATAAATACGTTCCAAAGAATAAGGTTGACCTTTCAGCTAAGTCGCTCATATTGGAGTCCCATCAATATATTAAAACATAGTTTTCTCACAAACTACCGGCCCAATTGAACTCAAATTTCATGTGAAGAATCCTTATGCTAAGTTAGCCAAAGTTCATACAAAATATTTTGGTCACATGACCAAGATGACTTTTTTTGAAAAGTTTGTTTTTTGAACACTGTTGAAGTCAAGGTCATTATTCTCTCTTGATATGTTTAACCTAATGATACAATGGCTATAAATAAGTTTCAAAGGTCAAGGTTGACATTTTACTTTTCAGCCAAGGTCACTCATATTGGAGTCCCATGAACACATTAAAACATAGTTTCCTCAGAAACCATTAGGCCAATTGAACTCGAATTTCGTATGAAGACTCCTTATGATAGGTTAGCCAAAATTTTACCAATTGTACTGGTCACATGACCAAGATGCCCACCACGCCCATGGTAAAACCCTTTAAATATCTTCTTCACTAGAACCAATGGCCTTGGTACTTGGTATGTAACATTTGGAATGTGGGCCCTACCAGTTTTGCTCAAATGATGAATCTAGGTTGACCTTGAACTACTTTATGGCAAGGTCAAATTTGATTTCTAATGCATTTATTTGGGAAAATCTTGAAATGTTCATTTTTCTATAACTGTTTAGGCCGAAATACTTGCAAGAAATGTTTAACCTAATGAGACAATGGTTTTATATAAGTACAAAATGTCAAGCTGACTTGTGACGTTTTATCCAATGCCACTCATTTGGACTGCCACAAACCTATCTAAACATCTTTCCTCAGAAATCACTGGGCTGTTTGAGTATTCATTAGATTGTTTTAGGTCACTTGACCAAAATGGTCGCAACCACCATAAAACAAAATATTAGTCCGGTAGAAAACCAGAATGACCTGGAACTTGATTTTAAAGTTTTTTTTCTTTGTTGATTCTTGTTGTTGAGGCATTGTACTTGATAAATCCAACTGATGCCACTCTGGCATCATTGAGCGTTTTGAAATATTCAAGATGGCGTCCAAGATGGCCGTCAGTTAGGCTCCTAAGACCTATATGACCAACATACTCGATCAAAAGCATTTGAATTTTGACTTTTTATGGCTGTTTCAGAGGCTAAATGCTACAACCAATTAAAATGGAACATTATTTTGATTCAGAAGGTTAAAATATTAAAGATGGCGTCCAAAATGGCCGTCAGTAAGGCTTCTAAGACCTATATGACCGACATACTCGATAGAAACACTTTAATTTTGACTTTTTATGGATGTTTAGAGGCTAGATGATACAAACGATCAATAAGAACATGGTTTTGATTCAGAATCTTGAAATTTTAAGATAGCGTCCAAGATGGCCGTCAGTTAGGTTCCTAAGACCTAACTCACGAAAAAACTCGATATTAAGCATTTTAATTTGGACATTTTATCGATTTTTAGACGCCTAATAATACAAACAATTAAAATGAAGCATACACAGGTTTGATTCACAAGGTTGAAATAGTGGAGATGGTGTCCAAGATGGCCGCCATTTAAAGCAAAATTCAACCTGAAATCAAATTCGCAGTTAGCAACTATTTCTGATGATTTTGGTTGTATTTGGAGAATTTGACTGGCATGTTTTTGTTGTTCTTTCAGCGCGTTGTAAAATATTTAAGATGGCGTTCAAGATGGCAGCAATAACAAAGTGGGAAATCACATGGTTTTACTATGATACACTGCATGGAAAAAAATAACAGACTCTTATTTTTTGTAATGCTAATGTTTTTGTCTAAGTTCTGGGAGTCGTATCAATCAATACATGTACCATGCACTTTCCAGACTTTTGGCCGGATCTGATAATAGCATAATATCATATTATTCTCATAAAAAATCCTACTTTATAAAAACATTCCTTCTAAAATTAAAGTGATGAATGCCAGGGTATACTGAACGGACGATATTACTGAAAACTTTGTGACAGAGTGATTGATCAAAGTACAAACCCTTTTTGAATCCTTGTGCGGAACAAAAGTCAGCTGGATTGATGGATAAAATTTACAAAAAACAAAAATACTTATGGAGTGTAGTGTATCAACACAAAACAACCCCTGAGTAAGGTATCTGCATGCTGCAGATGTTCGTTACCATCTTGACTGCTGGTTGGTATAGGCCTGCTTGCTCGGTGCAATTGTAACAACCATTACTACTTTTCTGGTCTGTTGCAAGTGCAACAGACAGCACAGATGGTTGGATATTGTTATAACAAATATGTATGCTGGTCCGGTGCAAGTGTATTAGACATGCATGCTTGTAGGCACAAGTTTACATAATGATATGACTGCTGGTTAGATGCAACTGTTTAAGACATGGGAAATGTCCGGCTGCAATTGTTACAGACATGGCTGATGGTCAGGTGCAAATGTAATATACATGGATGCAGATAAGATGAAACTGTAACAGATATGCATGCTGATAGCATGCTCCTTATAAATCCATGGCAGCTAGTCAGGTGCAACTGTAAACTACATGCATGATGGTCTGGTGCAATTGTGCTTACCAGCCAACAGTTGGGTGGGAGCATAGGGACATACACTGAACCGAAGTTATAAGTAGCCACAATACATTTTTTGCTCCCATTCAGAAA
The DNA here is from genome assembly GCA_964019695.1 of Loripinus fragilis. Taxonomy (NCBI): domain Eukaryota; kingdom Metazoa; phylum Mollusca; class Bivalvia; order Lucinida; family Lucinidae; genus Loripinus; species Loripinus fragilis. The sequence continues at coordinate 35,555,786 of OZ026518.1, forward strand.
GTAAACATCGCTCTTACAAAATTATATTCTATAAAAAGGTCCAAGGCTTTGTCGAGACTCTGCAAATTATGTCATTTCAAAATGACTGGTAGAACTTGCACAGACGAGGTCCGTCCGAGTAAAGGTACCATCATTTGAAAAGGTCACACTTTTTAGTGTGATATTAACTATTCATCAGATACGTTATCCATTTATATTTTAATTAGTTTGAAGATGTTTATAACAGCTGTGATATAAGATTAAAAGAATCAAAAAGTTTTTTTTACAATTGAATACTCCATTTCTCTTCTACTTTAACATGAAGACAGCCACGGTCAACAACTTAATCAAAGGATTTTTAGCTTAACCAAGCAGTTTGCATAAAAGAAAGTAAGGATGCAAAGATCAGGAATCGATACAATCAAGTACCACATCTGACCCAGGATACCAATGGGAAAGTGACAAACTCACAGTAGACACCACAAACGAGAGCCATGAGGTCAGCCTTTTCCAAGCTGGTGACCACAAGGCACCAATAAGCAGACGCGCACAAAGGCATAACAAACACAAGACAGAAAAAAACATAAATGATCCACAAAAGGAGTCCCGCCTTGGAACGGTCAGTAAAATATATTACTAGAGGGCTTAAACTAGTTTCAGGGCGCGAACCTCACCCTTAATTCTGACGTGGACAGGACGCATTTGGGAAAGTGTTAAAACACAACAGAGGTCAAAAGAAAGTAAGGATGCAAAAATCAGGAATCGATACAATAAAGTACCACATCTGACCCAGGATACCAATGGGAAAGTGACAAACTCACGGTAGACACCACAAACGAGAGCCAAGAGGTCAGCCCTTTCTCAGCAGGTGACCACAAAGCACATATAAACAGACGCGCACAAAGACATAGTAAACACAAGACAGAACAAAAACATAAAAGATCCACAAAAGATGAACCGCCTTGGAACGGTCAGTAAAATATTTTACTGGAGGGCTTAAACCGGTTCAACGGCGCCAACCTCACCCTTAATTCAGATGTGGACCAAGACACATAGAAAGTCAAAAGTATCGCAGAATGCTACCCTTAAAGCATTCTGCATTACTCAAAACCTTCACTAAGCGATACTTTGTCTGGAAAACCAATTTTTGGTCTTCTTGTGTGGCCGCTTAAGACAGGTTTACTGTAAATTTACGCGCACAAAGACACAGCAAACACAAGACAACAGAATAAAAACATACCCACTTTGCATTGCTCTGTATGCTTTATTATCTGCGGCACAGCAGTGCAATTTTCAGGGGGTCATCATTATGAATTGACGTCATTGTTCTGATGAAAAATTAAAAGAAATCTTTAACAAATGTCATTTAAATGACCTTTAAAGTTTAACGTTAAAATCGGAAGTGGATACCAAATTAGTAAAAAATATCATTAGAAAGTTGGCTCATCAAGTTGCATGGTGTTTTGTCAAACATATTTACATAAAATAAAACACATACAATGATTTTAGTTTGTGCAGCTGATAATTTCCGAAAATTTTAGAAAATTCGAAAAATTATCGATTTTTAAAAATTCATAAAAAATATGTCATAAGCAAAATGTCAAGTGTTAAGTGTTTTTTCAAGTCAACAAGGCAGGTTTGCAATCACCTGTACTTGAATTCGATAAAAACTGCGCTAAAACGCTTATTTTCTTCAAAAAGTTGATTATGCATTTTTGAACCCAAAAATCGTGAAGTGATAGAAAATTCTTACAAAACACCGCCTAACTTTAGTTCATTACAATGCACATACTTGGGCAAAAATTCATTTCCATATCACTAGAGCTTAGTCAGAAAAAAAGAAATTGAAAAGTGGCTACTTAGAACTTCGGTTCAGTGTATATCTGTGGGTCTGAGGAAGGTGTAACATATACTGAGGGAAAAAAGTTTAGCAATATACTTTGAGGATTCACAGTTGAGAAGAAATAGGACTTTTAATTTCATAGTGTCAAAATAATATGTTGACAAACGTTCACAAGTACGATGACATTAAAGGGTTGACATTTCACATAATGTAAAGTCTGATTTTATGCCCCCTTGCTAAAACAGCTTATCTGGCAATAGTGCGAATAATTTTCGACTAAATGTTTCCTTTTTCTGTCCGGTGTTTAGATCCAAAAGCAAGAAAGTGAAAACCGGTTTAAAACTGAATGTTGTGTTCACCCTTTTCGAACAGTTTTTAGTTGAAAATCGTATTTTTCCAAATTACCTCCCTTTCAATTAAATAACATTTGAAATTAAAATGCTCAGCAAATCAAATCCTCACTATGAAGTCAAATTTTGTTTCTTTTGACCACTTGCGGGTAGCCATAAGGTCATTTTCAAACAACTGACATGTTTGCGAACCGGCCAATTAAAAAGATCTAATGCTTCAAAGATCGCCTATGGGAAACCCCAGTATAAATAATTGCTAAACTTTTTTCCCTCAGTATATATACCTGTTGGTTCAGCCACATCTACAGATGTGCTTGATAGTCAGTTGCAACTGATTCAATAATATCTTTCACCGGGGGGGGGGGGGGGGGGGGGGGGGGGGGGGTAGGCGTGTCCAATTGCTTATTCCCTATAAAAACCCATATAACTTGTGATTTTCCAGGGAGTCCAGACTCCCTGTCCCCCCTTTGGATCCGCCCATGAGGACACTTCGATAAGGGGGCTGAAATAAGATCTGTCACCCCCGCTGCCGGTAGATGCAACACTAACAGACATGCATGCTGGTCGACTTTAATTGTAAACGATGTGCCAGGTGGTCGTGTGCAACTGCAACAAACATGCCTGTTGGTTCAAAGCAACGTTTAAGACATGGGTACTGCAACATGCCTGCTAGTCACGCGAAGCTGTTAAAGACATAACTGCTTGGTTTTAGACATGTATGCTGGTTCAGTGGCACATACATAAACATGCGCAATGGAAAATATGTCTGCTGACCCTGTGGCAATGATGCCTAGGCTGCTGGTCGGGAGAAAGTAGAGCAGACATGCACACTGGCTGGATGAAACTTGAACAGATATACCCGCTGATCCAGTGCAAGAGCACCCAGCATTCCTGTTAGCTGGGTGCAATTGTAACATACAGTATTGCTGGTGCGATGGAACTAACATGCATGACTGCTGGCCCCGAGTATCGTTAAACAGAATGTGTGCTGGTTCAGTACCATATTATAAAACATCCATGATGTTAACGATGTTGGATATGATGAGCTGGTGGCATTACGTGGCCGAATCAGTGAAACTTCAACAGATATGCCTGCGGACTTGGTAGCATTCAATCAAACATGCCTCCTTGTCCATTGGAAATCAAAAAGAAAAGCTACTTGGCCGATGCCCCTCCATCAGACATGCCAACATTTAACTAACAATGTAAAACTTAATCAGCCCAAGACTGCTACATTGTCAATACAACATACATGCCATTTAGAGATTTGATATGTTGCTGCAGCTGCAACATATATGCCTGCTGGCCTAGTGCTACTGTCCGCTGTCCGACCAACACTGCTGCTGTTCAAACATGCCTACTGGTTGAGTGCTGTTTCTAGATGGATGCTTACTGGACTGTGGCCACCTAATCAGCATGCCTGCTGACCTTTTGTCACTCAATATTGCATGTCTGCTGGCGTTGTGCTTCTCTTTCTGCTATACCTGCTGGGATGGTGTCTCACTATCAGCCGTGCCTGCTGGTATGGTGTCTCACTATCAGCCATGCCTGCTGGCATGGTGCTTCATTATAGGTCATGCCTTTTGGTTTGGTGCCTCACTATCAGCCATGCCTGTTGGTGTGGTGCCTCACTATAGGCCTTGCCTTCTGGTGTGGTGTCTCACTGTAGGTCATGTCTTCTGCTGTGGTGCCTCACTATAGGCCACGCCTGTTGGCGTGGTATTTCACTCTATGCCATGCCTGCTGGTCCGTTTTGCACGTCAACTGACATTTTGACTAGTTGAGGGAAGAGGGATGACTACAAGTCTGGTGCTACTTTTACAGAGGTGCCATTACATCAGACATGTCTGCTGATCCCGTGCCACTCTCTGATATGCCTGATTGTACAGTGCAACTCTATCAGACAGGCGTGCAGGAATCATTTATTCAGATACACGTGTTTGTCAAGTGCTTCTCCATCAGGCAAGAAATCTGGTATGTTATAAACCCACCAGACATGCCTACAGGTAAGGTGCGGCTCCCACAGGTTTGTGAATAATATCAGCTACCAGCCTTGACGCCATCTTGGAAATATCAAAATCTGAGTGATGCATCACTGGGATGTTACAAGGATGATGTCTGTAACTCAAGAATCAGTAAAATCAGTATTTTGCATGCAAATCCCTGAAGTTTGTTGGTCTCATGGAAATTTTTCTTATATTTTTGTAATAAAACGCCATTTTGGCGGCCATTTTGTCTGCATTCTTATTTAATGTTTATTTTTTTGTTAGAAGCTAAGTGTCTTTTAACTAGATTCCAACTTCATATCTAACAATTTAAGGGAAAAAATGGGTTTGAGATATTTTTCCATATCACACATTTTTTTCACTTGTAATTGGCCTCCATCTTGGACGCCATCTTGGATATATCAAAATGCTCAATTATGCCAGAGTGACATCACTCGGATTTTTCAAGGACAATATATGCACTACCAGAATCAACAAAGAAAAAAGTTTAAAATTAAGTTCCAGGTCATCCTAAAATTCGCCCAAGTTCTGCTGGACTATATGTTTCATTATAAGCCGTAGTTGATCTTGACCTATTTTAACATTATTAAGGAGATCAGGTGAGCGCTTCGGGACCGTCAGGTTCTCTAGTTTATTTTGTTTTGACTCTTTACGTCCCAGTCAACAATTTTTTAGTTATATTAGTGAACCAGTACTAAGCAGAGGATAAAACAGTGTTTTGCTCAAGGAAACAACCCCTCAATCTCGAGTCAAACACTCTATTACTGAGCTACCGCGTTCCCTAGGATATCATGCAACCAAAAATGTGTCTTTAAACGTGCACGCTCAGAATAAAGCCCTATTTTTTTATTTGTTCTGAAAAGACAGCACAGATGCTCAGGCTCGTTGCTTGCAGATGCGATACGTACCAAAATTATTGTGTGCTGGCTCTTTGTAAATAAATATTACCGAAAACCACATGAGAACTATGTTAATATGAATGATCATTCTTAAAGCTGCATAGTCTGTAACTTTTGATCTTCTAATTTTAGAAATAAAGTTTCTATTTTTCAAGAATATAGTAAAAATACTCAAATTCAGGTAAACATTTCACCATTTTCATAAGTCTTAACAAATTATCACTATCGAAACAACAGAATTTATGTTAAAAATCAACTGTCTAGAATTATTTGAGTGACGTAAATAATTACAAATAAGAGAAAAACACCTGTTTTTATAAGATAATTTACTTTTCCATGCAGTTTTCTGCTGTACTGAATATATTTATTGTGAAAACATAACTTAATTCTGGTTCAACAAATGGTTTAAAAAGAAAAGATTTTTTTTTTTCGAAAAATGTCCATAGTTACAGACCTAGTCTCTTTAATATTTTTTTTTCATAACTCACATAATAGGTAACACATTAACTCTTCGCCTACAAGTGTCGTCTGCTGATAGATAACCTTTGCAAACAGTTTGAACTCAGATCAATACTGACGTTCTGTCGGTCCTGGTCTGGATGCAAACTGATTAACACCCGAAATAATTTTTTACACAGTTGATTTTGTAAAAACATCAGCAGACGACAAAAACATTCAAAATTAGCATGCAAAGAGTTAATTTGACACAAGAAAAACCTGTCATCGGGGTAAGACTTAAACCAGTCTGCTCAGCTACAAAGCGGGGAATGCGCGGATGCACAGACAGGTCTACATTTCATTGTTCACGAATGGCTCAAAGGTTTTTTCGCGGTCTGGTTCATTATTATGACGGGTCAAGGGTAATAAACAACGGCTTGAATTAATTGTAATAATTAGAACAATTAACCATATGTGTATCCTCTGTCTATTAATGGCTATTAAATACGTAACATCATGTATGCCCTAATAAGTATCGTTTCTATATTTAGCTATCTTAATAGGCAAAGTAATGAATAAGCAATTATTTTACTACTTATCGAAATGGCGAGCAGTCAAGGCTCAGACGAACCAGCGCATCACAATCTCGCCAGAATTTCCACTGCTCTCACATATAATAAGTTTAGAGTAGATGAAGATTAGGGCCAAACTTTTATACCACCAATACAGAATGACTTGTATTTACATTTTCAGTGATGGGAGCGCAGTGGCTCAGACTCGAGACCGAGTTGACTCGAGACCAAGGGTCCGAGTCTCACCGGCGTCACTGCGTTGTGGTCCTTGAGCAAGACACATTTATCCTAGCTTAGTACTGGTTTAACCCAGGAAGACCCGTCCCTGTTTAACTGAAAGATTGTTGACGGGACGTAAAGAATCGAACCAAACAAACAAACATTTTCAGTGATAGCCTTTAATGAATCTTTAGATTTTGGCAACCGTTCAGAGCCTCATGAAAGACATTTGATTGGCATTTAATTTGATTGACAGCTGCCAAGCTCACTTGTCCGTGCAATACGCTTCGAACATCACATTAATTCGCCAGATGTGTTGTAAGCGACAGTGAGCCACACCTGCATCGCACGTGCAAAACAAGCTCTCTTAATAAACTTCTGTAAATTTTGAATAAAGTTTCAAAGTTTATTCAAATCACTCAGTACATGTTAACATGTAATATGAGGTAATACATACATATGCATATATTGATGCCCGTCAATGCCCACTCAATGTATTGCGGAAACTGAACGTACACTCAGCCTACAAAGTCAGGAGCATGTAGCTTCTAACATACACAGTGGTCTAATCTATCTAATTAGAGCTATGTGACGTCAGACATTCTAAATATTGCTGTCCTCTATAGCTTTCAATTCACTGCTAAATAAAACATTTGCAACTTTTCTTATATTTCTTTCGATTTTGATCGGGTTTGCGACAGATTGCTACATTGAACATGGGATTGTGTTTTAGATTAACTTGCTTTCAATTTCGCTGTCCCCTTAAAAATAAATTCCACCCTCATTATTTTATGGCATGTGCGAATTACATATTGTTCATTATTAGTTTAATTCAGCCTATTTGGTAGCAAAATTTCGCATTTTACCAGAACTTATACCATTTGAATAGGTTCAAACTTTTGGACGTTTCTTTAGGATCGTTGCATATTTGGGTCAATCACATCACAAAAAGAAAAAATAAAATTGATTTTATAACATCGGTATAAAATTTGATCTTTAATTTTTGATGAATGTAACCTTATTTCATTTAAGTATGACATTTTAAATTTATTAACAGAGAACGACAGGTACAGACATGTATCATTATGAAACTGACTTTGATTTATATCAAATGTTGGGCGGTAAAATCGAAGAGCTGACCAGACTGCACTGTGCTCCGGCTCATCCAAGAAATGAAGATGTATCCAAGAAATTGCATGCATCTGCTCAGAATGCTCTTTCTTGCACACCGGATAAGGTTTTCTGAGATTTTACCCTTGGATATAAAATCTTATCTTACCCATGCTATCTTACCCAGGACGTCAAGTAACGTCACCGTGTGAAATTGCATCTAAGCGTATTCAAGGACTTCTGCAAGCTTAGTTTAAAATAAATAAATAAAACCAGTGGTGAGCAAGAAAAGAAATCATTATTCGTGTGAGGGTAAGATTAAAAAAAACTCCGCCCCTCGGGATCACAGTTTGTCATCACTCGGCAAGCCTCGTGATGCCAAACGGCGAACCTCGGGACGGATTTAAATCTTACATGAGTACTCATGTTTTATTGAATTTATTACACGAGTTGAGGAAAAGAGATAAAAAGAGGCTTACCGAGCAATTTATTTCTTTTTCGCAAAGAGTTTAATAAATTCAATAATACATGGGCACGAATGTTAGATTCTATTTATCATATTACATTAAGTTTACGTTGAAATCTCATTTCTGGCGTAAAACGTTATAATTTTGTAATTATGTATGCAACGTTGTTATGGTCGTCATTACGTGTCCCGAAAATCATACAAACCACTAGTGGCTTATCGATTTTAATTGACGTTATTTCACTCCAGACGCGACGTCATATGATAAATCTTAAAACAAAGATTTACTGTGTCAAGGTCAACATAAGAACATTTGGACACATTTAGCAGGGCCAATATCCACAATGTTTCAAACCCAAGACTCACGGCCCTTTAGTTCCAGAGATTTTTTTTAATAAGAGGAGCACGACCGTCAATTTTGTAATGTGACCTGGCATGTATAGTCAAATTAAGATAGCCTCATCCAAAGGATGCTTCATATGGAATTGTACTGAAATTGATTCTCTCGTTTCCGAGAAAAACGCTTGCAACTCCAATATGATCTTGGCTGCAAGGTAACAGGACAACATTTGCTGGTTACCTTCAGCCATTGTCTCATTAGGTAAACATATCCAGTAAGTATAATTACTGGCTTCAAAAATTATCATAAAGTCATGTTTTCAAGATTTTCCTAGGGGTCAAACTTAAACATTTGTATAGATTCGCTATTGGAAAATTGTGTTTGATTACCCAAGAAAGAGTTTTATTTCTAAGAAAAAAAAAAACGTTTTAATAGTTGGATGGCAATTCAATATGAGTGACTTTGGCTGAAAGATCAAAGAGACATTGACCTTCAGTACTTTTATATAGTTATTGTCTCATTAGGCTTAACATTTCTTATAATTATAATGACTGGCTTCAACAGTTTAAAAATCAACTCTTTAGGCCCCCCATTTACAAATTTTACATTGCCCTAAAGTAGGTCGATTCGATGCGCTGATTCGAAGGGTGGTATGTCCTTTTTCGTGTTGGCATATGGTATTTTGTTTGATTTGATTCTTTAAGTCCCATCAACAATCTTTCAGTTAAACAGGGACGGGTCTTCCTGGGTTGAACCAGTACTAAGCTAGGATAAATGTGTCTTGCTCAAGGACCACAACGCAGTGACGCCGGTGAGGCTCGAACCCGCGGCCTCTCGGTCTCCAGTCAAGCACTCTACCACTGAGCCACTGCACTCCCATTGGCATACGGTACATGAGGAGTCTCAATTAATGTTGGGAATTGGTAATCCTGATTAGCCTTGCAGAGACATGCATCTTGATCTAAACTTAGCTCAAACCGACGATGGATAGGGATGGGTTTTAACATTTAGCACATATGAAGTAGTATAAACAAGCCCATTTGTACATTAAATTTGTACACGTTGATATGCTTATAGCATTTATATTTCTCATCGTGTTTGGGATTAGTTTAGAGTTGAACAGCATAAACACGAGGATGTTGACTAGAAAATTAGTCGGTTTCACGTCAAAAGTTCAATCACGAAACATTGCACGACCCTAAGAAAATCGAGAGAAAAAATGCATACGATCAGGAAACCCTAACCCGGCCACAAACACAGCAAGTCTTTAAAATACCATAGTGAGTAGGTCGAGTCGTACACGTGCACGTCAGCATTCGTTCTACTGCAATGAACAGATAGTATTTATAGGGATATAACCGCGTCAAATTCATAAATACGAGATTTCAAATACGTTTGTATTCACTGTTTCAGTTGTTAGAAAGAGTAAGAATGTATTCTAATCTGTTTGTATTCATTTATTCAGTTGTTAAAAAGAGTAAGAATGTATTCTAATTTGTTTGTATTCACTGTTTCATGTGTTAGAAAGAGTAAGAATGTTTTCAAATCTGTTTGTATTCATTGATTCAGTTGTTAGAAAGAGTAAGAATGCCACGTGGGTTTGGAGCAATGTATTGCC